>SEYY01009752.1:0-11844 GCA_009176605.1 Armadillidium nasatum | reverse complement strand
ATATATAATAATATATATAATATATATATATATATATATATATATATATATATATATGTTGTATGGTGTGTAATATGTGTGTGAGTGTGCGCTTGTGTGTGTGCGTGCGTGTAACTATATCGTTTCCAAATATTATGCTAACCTAAAATACTGTTACGATTTTCACACTGTAGATCAATGGGCGTACCTAAAATATCTTGTTGAAAAATGATTGGAGGAAAATTTAATCTTATAATTAGACCCATGATACTTTGAAAAATTATCGACCCAAGCAAAAGTGAATTATTTCTGTCCACGATAGTACATAGATTCAAAGATTATTTTACTCCTATATTAGAAAAAGTTTCAATCATACGAGCTCAGCGGTAGAGCATCGAGTTTTTGGCGTTCTCAGTCGCAACAGGCGGTGGTTCGTCCCCAGAGAAGGAATCCCATAAAAGTTTCTATTTTCACTTTATACATACTTACTGATGCGTCTATAGCATTGTAATTAATACTATCTAAAGGCGATAGAGGGAACCGGGGCCAAACTAATCTGAGGATGTATGTTGAAATTGTTTTGAACGCTTTTTGGGTTCGTGATGTCAGCGGTAGGCATCAGTTTTTGGCGTTCTCGTGAAAGGGGTGGGTCCAGGAGGTCCCATCAAGTTTCTATTTTCCTTTTTATTTACCGATGAGTTTATGGTTGATTAATATATCTAAGGAAGAGGAGGACAGGGTGAAACTTCCTTGCGGAGCTGGTATGCTTGAATGTTTTAAAGAACTTTTTGGGTTCGGTGATCCTCAGCGGTAGAGTATTGGTTTTTGGCGTTCTCAGTCGTAACAGGCGGTGGTTCGACCCCATAAAGGAATCCATAAAGTTTCTATTTTCACTTTAAACATATTTACCGATGCGTTTAAAGCATTGTAATTAAATAATATCTTAAATGAACGAAGAGGGAACCAGGGTGAAACCTAATCCTTGACGGGACTCGTATGCATGAAACTGTTCTTGAAACGACATTTTTGGGATCTTGGATAGCTCACGGTAAGCATCGAGTTTTGCGTTCTCAGTCGCAACAGGCCCAAGAGAGGACATAAATTTCTATTTTCTTTTACTATTTACCGATGCGTTTATTGCATTGAATTAATATTATAAGGAACGTGGGAATAGGTGAAAACCTGATCTTGAGGGAGCTCGTTGCTTGAATGTTCTTGAACGAATTTTTGGGTTCGTGTAGCTCACGGTAGAGCATCGGTTTTTGGCGTTCTCAGTCGCAACAGGCTGTGGTTCGTCCCCAGAGAAGGAATCCCATAAAAGTTTCTATTTTCATATACATATTTACCGATGCGTTTATTGCTTTGTATATATATATTATATATATATATATATATATATATATATATATATATATATATATATATATATATATTCTTACTTTTCGAATAGTTTTTCTGAATTATATGATTGCTTGTGTTTTTTTACGCATTCATAGGCTCATGATAAGATAAGATACAATAAATGATAAAATATTGTTATGTCATCTTCTCGGTCAGTCACATGACCCCATCATCTTAACCACTCAGATTACTAAGTAAATGTAGATTATTATCTTTGAGATTTGCTTTAATCCGTTGTGAGTGTATGAATTTAGGGAATGGTCAAAGTTATTATTGAAAGAAAATTATTTTGAGTTAACAAAGTAATTCTTGGTTTTATGTATTATTATAATAAATGTTTACTTCATTTCTCTATTTATATATGCTTTCTATACGTATGCAACTGCGTAAGAACAGGTGTTTGAATGAATTTAATTAGCATGTTATGAAAAGTAATGTAAGAAGTTTTGAAGTTATGGTAATTCATCATTAGTATATAATCACCTTACACATCCTTAAACTCTGTGTATAACAAAGTAACAGCCATCTTTGTGAAAAACCGCTATAAGCATCCAAAGTATCGTTATGAACGTTAGAAAATAGTTAGAATATGCATGAATTAATAAAATTTTTAATGAAAATTAGACTTCAATATATTAAATACTCATTTATCATTCGTGTTAGAGTTATGAAAGATGAAAAAAATACAAAGTATACCTCGTGATGAACACAGCAATGCTCAATGTTAGTGATAAATTGTGCCTAAGCAGTTAGTTCCTTACAAAATGTCTTAAAGATATTACGTTTTGAGTTTGTTTTTGTGTTAAAAGTTAGATAATGTATGATGTATTATGATATATGTAGAAAAGAATAGGATATAAATGCATAAATAGTTATGCAAGGTGTGTTAGAGAAATACCTACTTGACTTTTTAGTTTAGAGTCAAATATTTGAGAAAGAGTTCAGTCAGAAGGTATTTAAAAAGGGAAAGAGGTAAAAGCAAAGTTAAAGTTGATATTTTTTGAAAAATGTCAGAAAGGGCGAGAGGAGGAAAGAAAGATTATTGCATTTTAGAAAAAAAGTTTTTTGGGTAAAAGAATAGATTTCTCACGATTCCGGATGAAATATAAGTGAATAAGTTTCTGGAGTTTGAAGACGAAGGTAATCCATGAAGCAGCATCTCTGGGGCGGATGGCACGAAAACAAGTAGAGTTAAACCAAGGTTTGTTAGGTTTAGTTAAAGAGAAAGAATATGGAATGGGCGCCTCCATGCCAGAGTGAATCGCCTCGGTTATGTGCTCAGCATACTCCTAGGAACCCCTTCTACGGAAGCAATAATCATTCCATGGGAAGTCAGAGAAGCACAACAGCAACTTGGATCAGTTAACAGCACCGAAAGAGATTGATTGAAATACCTTAATTTGTAGAGAATGTATTTAAGATTTCATTTTTATAAGCTCATGCAAAACCACTTTCACTTCAGATTTTCGCTCTCTCTTTTTGCGAAAGAGCTATCAAGCTGACCTCTCATAAAGATTAAAAACCCTTCCGCATGCTAAATTTAGGCAATGCAGAACCAATGAAAATTTGCTGTCGGTCTGTAGGAATTCAGAAATTTTATCGCCATGTCATTTATTTAATGTTTTCTTTCCTTTTTCCCAATTTTGTTTATA
This sequence comes from Armadillidium nasatum, assembly GCA_009176605.1. NCBI lineage: Eukaryota > Metazoa > Arthropoda > Malacostraca > Isopoda > Armadillidiidae > Armadillidium > Armadillidium nasatum. The sequence continues at coordinate 8,812 of SEYY01009752.1, read as the reverse complement.
GTTAATTAAAACTCCATAGGAAGAATGAATTCAGTTGAATAAAATATTAAAAATGTAGGATTCCAATATTTAAGGCTAGAATATGTTTTTCTTGTAAAAGATTGAATCAGTTTCCCTCCTTCACTGAAAAAAGAGTGAAAATTTTCAATTTTAGATTACAATATTCATTTTCAAAGTTCAATAGTGATTTGTCTTGAAAGACGAATTATTTTCCATGTGGTTAAAAATTAACAGATAACTGAATGTTAAATTCAAAATCCAATTGCTATTGATTGACCAGTAATTATTAACGAGACGAAGAAGTTTTTATTTGAAGTTGGAATTTTAATTTGACTAACATGTGGATATCGATTCTAAAGTGTACATATAGATAGAAAATACATAGCGGTTGAGTAGAAAGAAAAATTAAGAAAAATAAAAGATAAATTCTCAGAATTTTCTACAAGTGAAATTCCAAAGTAATATACAATGCTAATTAAAGGGTGTAAGTCAAAGAAGGTGGAAAAATAGAAGAACTTTCCATACTTTACCTATAGATTAAATAAAATAATATATATAGCTGTTCACGATTAAGCCACATAGTGAATGGAACCAAAAAAGAATGAGACATTGTGAAAAGACTAGACTTGGAGGAGCTATGTAACTTGAGGGTTCAGAAGAACAACTTCCGTTGTAAAAGAGAATAGTCATTAAGATTTTTTATGTATATTCTCATACAAAAAAAAATTAATTCCCTTCCCATACAGAACAAACAGCCTGGGAGGTATGAAAAAAATTTTGATAGAGTCTCAGGACACTAAACCTCTCTGCTTTTACAGTGAGAGAAATAATGAAACCATCCCAAAAAAAAGAAGAAAAAAGGAAATATCAAGAAAATTAAGAACTGACGAAAGTTTTAGCTTCAGTTTTCCAAGGAAACAGTTTATTCAGGCCTGATGATCTGATTTAATTTTTTGCTGCCCCATCAATTAATAATTCACGGTTCCGACTCTATTATTTAAATTACGCGACTCCTGCTTCATTCCAGAACCGCTTTATTCACAGTAAAAATTAAGCTTTTTGATCCTGTTTCGATTTTGGTTCTACTCAAAATATTTTTCTTGCCTCGGCTCTTATCAATTCTAATTTCTGGTTCTACATTTCGACTTTGGATTCACAACTGTTTAATGAAAAATTATGTCGAATAAAAAGAAGAAGGTGCAGAGTTTTCGAGGCATTAAAAACAGTCATATTATTCTTTTACTTATTTAAATATACGCTGAAAGAAGGTCGCCTTCCTCAATCGGAAATTTGCAATGAAAAAAAGTAATAAATTGCAGAGTCATCAAAATAGAGTAGAATAGGAGGACATAAAGTGAAGGTTAATTTTTAAAAATACGAAAGTATTGGAGAAAGAGCAGAAATATATGTCTATTTTCTTTGAATGGAAATTAAATATCATAAGAACAGGAAGTATATGTATATATATATATTATATATATATATATATATATTATTATATAATTAATATATATTATATATATATATTTATATTAAGCCCTCCTCACGATCGTGAGGTGGTGTCTATCGCAGGCCACATCCATCCAAACACACCCCTTCACCAATCTTTTCCTTTCATTCCTATTCTCTGTTAACCGCACACCCTCCTCTCAATCCATCCCTCTATTGCTTAAAAGCTCATTGATATTACTTATCCAACTTCCACTCGGTCTTCCCCTATCTCTCACACCCTCCACTTCTGAAACAAATACCTTTTTAGCCATTATAACTTCATTCATCCTACAAACATGTCCAAACCATCCCACATACTTTGTTCAGCTCTCCTAACTATACTATTTCTCTATTCACACATTTCCTTTATTCTCACACTCTTGACTCTATCTCTTCTACCAACTTTCTCAGACCTTTCATTTCGAAAATTTCTATTTTTTTTCTCTTCCTAGCATTCAATCTCCATACTTCACTCCCATTCATAACCACCGGAATTCAACATTACTGAACCATTCACACCTTTACCTCCCTTGATAACCTAACTTTATCCAAAATATCCTTTAAACCACCGAACACCTTCTCCCCTTCTCTTATTCTATGACCAACTTCATGACCCATACTAACATCACCTTCTCCAAAAATTCCCACCAGATATTCAATAAAGTGACTAGTTCCAATTTCTCCTCACCTATTTAATTTTAAATCATCTCCCTCAACCACACCTCTATCCATTCCCTCCCCATTTTCATCCACAGCACTTTGCTCTTACCCACATTTACTCTTAAGCCCAAATCATCACAACCCTTTACAAACTCATCCACCAATACTTTCAAATTTTCCTTTGTCTCAGCCAAAAGTACCACATCATCCGCATGCATCAACTTATTTGTATCCCACATACCACCATGCTCCCTCATTCTCACTCCTTTCCCCATTTTATTCATTTTTCTTACCACTTTTTCAATAAATAAATTAAAAAACCCCGGATACATAACACAGCCCTGTCTTAGACCATTATTTCCATAAAAAAAACTCACACAAACTCAATCTCACACATGCCTTTTTATTCCGATATAATGCTTTAATACCTTCCCGTACTTTCTTCACAATTTCATACTAACTCAGGACCTCCAACAGTTTATTCCTATCTACCCTATCGAAATCCTTTTCTACGCCCATAATGCACATGAGCACATACTTTTTTTCTCTACTTTACTCTTCAGTCATTCATAATGTAAAAACCTGATCCATATAACCCCTTTCTTCTCTGAAACCCCCTTGTTACGCTACTATTAACCCATCCATCCTTACCCTATTCATGAAAATGTTTTCATTCACTTTCCGCAAAACGCTTAAGAAACTTATCCCCCTATAACTTCTACACTCAAACTTACCACCTTAACCTTTATACAAAGGAACAACACATGCATCCTGCCAATCTAAATGTACCGCACCAGTTGCCAAACATAAATTAAATAATCTTAAAATCCATTCTACCACACTCACACCCTATTCCAGCAGCATCTCTTCACTTATTCCATACAAACTCGCCGATTATACTTTCTTCAGTTTCCTCAAAGCTTTACCTATTTCTTCTATAAGGATTCCCCTTTCAGACTCACCCATCATCCCTCCCACATTCATCATCATCACACTCCTTTCACATTCAACAACTACTCCATCTATCTTGCTCCAACTTTATATTATATATATATATATATATTATATATATATATATATATATTATATTATATATATATATATATATATTTATATATATATATATATATATATATATATATATATATATATATATATATATATTATATATATATATATATATATATATATATATATATATATATATATATATATATATATATATATATATATATATATATATATATATATATATTATATATATATATATATAGGGAGGACGTAGCGCCGTCCGAAGCGATGCAAGTACCCCCATTGGGCATAACCCACGGGTGATAGGATGGGCTAGACCATTCCGTTTCACTCCGTTGCCCTTTGGTTCGTTCCTTTTTCGCGTTTCACCTTCTCAGAGGGTCTCTAGTGTACCTCTTGCCCTCACATGGAGTGTCTATTGCTCCAACCTTCCTCCTTCTTCACATGTGTCCTACAATATTTACAAGCGCTTACTCTTACATTACCTATTAAATTAATAAAAAATGGCAAAAGAAAAATCTGCCTCGGAAGAATCCAAGAGGGGCGGATTCCAAACATATGCCCCTCATCCTCCTTCCCCCACCACTTGGGAGTTGGTGGCCTCCGGTGATGGGGTTGGTGCCACCAAGACCTCTATGCCGGCTTGCCCTGGTGCACGGTCTTCTTTTTCATTAATTTCTGCAACATTCGCGGTCTTTTTTCTAATTTCCACTTTGTCGAACACCACCTCTCTTCTTCTAGACCTCATCTCTTGTTCTTAACTGAAACTCAGGTGTCTGAGTGCTCTGACAGCAAAATCCTACTCTGTTTCCTCCTACTGTCTCTATCCTCAATTTTCAGCCAAAGGCGGATGTTGCGCATATGTGCGCAACGATGTTGTCTGTTCTCGTGTCTCTAATTTGGAGTCTTCTGAATTCTCTACTTTATGGCTAAACTTTCTTGCAATTTCTACAACTAAATTTATTTGTTCTGTCTATTTATCTCCTAACTCTACAGACTATCCAAAATTCTTCGACTATCTTAACTCCAAAATAGAACACATTCTTTCTTCTTCTCCTTTCTCTGAAATCATCATTTTAGGTGATTTCAATGTTCACCACCGCCAATGGCTTTCATCTAGTTCTCATGATCCAGCTGGTGAAACTCGCTTCCAATTTTCTATCCAGAACAACCTTGAGCAGTTGGTGCAACTCCCTACCCGTATCCCTGACCGTCTTGGTGATGAACCCAACATTCTAGACCTTTTTCTAACTTCTTATCCTTCTCCTTATACTGTTAAACTCTTTCCTCCTCTGGGTTCATCCGATCACCTTCTTATCTCCGTATCTTGTCCTGTCTCTTCAAGTCTTCCGCAAGAACGGCCCCCGCCATTCGGCGAGGAGACGTTTCTGGCATTTCGGTGCCACTAACTGGTCTGACTTGCGGTCGTACTTTTCTGATTTTCCATGGAATGATTACTGTTTCCGTGGGAGGGGTCCCTCGGAGTGTGCTGAGCGCATAACTGAGGTGATTCTCTCTGGCATGGAGGCGTACATTCCATATTCTTTCCCTTCCACTAAACCTAATAAACCTTGGTTTAACTCTGCTTGTTCTCGTGCTATCCGCCGCAGGGATGCTGCCTTCAGGGACTACCGTCGTCTTCAAACTCCAAAATCTCATTCAACTTATATTTCATCCCGGAATCGTGCAAAATCTATTCATCGAGATACCAAAAACTCTTTTCTCCGTCGCAAATGCAATAATCTTTCTGGCTCCTCTTCCTCTCGCCCTTTCTGGCATTTTGCAAAAAATGTCAACTCTAACTTTGCTTCTTCCTCTTTCCCTCCTCTAGTATCTTCTGACGGTACAACTGCCGTTTTGCCTTCCTCTAAAGCTGAACTCTTTGCTCAAACTTTTTGCCTCTAATTCAACCTTAGACGATTCCGGAGCTGTTCCTCCTCCTTCAACCCCCTCCAACTCATTTATGCCTAAAATTGTAATTTCTTCTAAAGACGTCACTTCTGCTCTCTCTGAGCTTAACACTAAGAAGGCGTACGGTCCTGATGGTATCCTCCTGTGGTTCTCAAAACTTGTGCTTCCGAGCTTGCACCCTGCCTTGGTAAACTATTTCGTCTATGTCTTTCTACTTCAACCTTCCCTTCTTGCTGGAAACGTGCGCTCATTCAGCCTGTGCCGAAGAAGGGGGACCCCTCTCAGCCCTCTAACTATCGTCCTATTTCTTTAACCTCCGTTCTTTCTAAAGTTTTCGAATCTATCCTTAACAGGAAGATTTGGAAACATCTCAATTCTTCTAATCTTATCTCTGATCGCCAGTATGGCTTTCGAAAGAAACGCTCTACTGGTGATCTTCTTTCCCTTCTCTCTGACTCTTGGTCCTCCGCTCTTCGGCATTTCGGTGAATCTTTTGCTGTAGCGCTGGACATATCGAAAGCTTTCGATAGAGTCTGGCACAAAGCTTTGATTTCCAAACTTCCCTCTTTCGGAATCTATCCTTCTCTCTGTGACCTTCTCTCTGATTTCCTTTCCGGTCGTTCTATAGCAGCTGTTGTAGACGGCCACCGTTCATCCTATAAATCTATTAATAGTGGTGTTCCTCAAGGATCTGTCCTATCCCCAACACTTTTTCTGCTTTTCATTAATGACCTTCTCTCTATTACTTCATCTCCTATCCACTCCTATGCTGCTGATGACTCCACCCTTCATTACTCTTTTCATTTTGAAAGGCGCCCCTCCCAGCAACAGTTAATAGAAGCAAGGAGGGTGGCCTTGGAGCAACTAACCTCTGATCTATCTCTCATTTCAAATTGGGCAAAGAGAAAACATGGTCGTTTTCAATGCCTCAAAAACTCAATTCCTCCATCTCTCTACTCGACACAATCTTCCACACAACTACGATATCTTCTTCGAAAACACGCAACTCAAACCTTCATCTCTCCTTAATATTCTCGGTGTTTCTTTTTCTCGTGATCTTTCTTGGAAAGATCACATTACCTCTCTTTCTAAACAAGCTTCTAAGAGGTTGGGTGTTCTGAGGCGCCTTCAGTATTTCTTTCACACCACCCCAGTTGCTTGCTCTGTATAGGGGTGTTGTTCGCCCCTTGTATGGAGTATGCGTCACACATCTGGGGTGGTTCCACTCATACAGCTCTCCTGGAAAAGGTGGAGTCTAGAGCTTTTCGCCTTATCAACTCTCCTGCTCTCACTAATTCTCTCCAATCTCTTTCTGCCCGTCGAAATGTTGCGTCACTCTCTCTCTACTATCGCTATTACAATGGACACTGCTCTTCTGAACTCTCTCGTCGCATACCTCCTCCATTGAGAAGGGTTCGTGCGACTTCGTCTTTCTACACAGTCTCATCCTTTCTCTATCCAACTCTCTGACCCCAGACTTAACCTCTATGCTCAATCTTACATGTACTCTACTGGTAAAGTCTGGAACACACTTCCTTCATCTATTTTCCCAACTTCCTATGACTTTGGCACCTTTAAACGCCGTGTATCAGGTCATGTCGGCCTTTAATTTGACCATGTTTCCGACTTTCCATCCCAACTCTGGTGGAACATTGGTAGGCCTCTGGCCTTTGCCCACCAGAGGAGTATATATATAATATATATATATATATATATATATATATATATATATATATATATATATATATATATATATATATATATATATATATATATATATATATATATATATATATATATATTATTATATAGTTTATATAATATTTTGTTTATATATATATATATATTTATTTTTTATATTATATATATATATATATATATATATATATATATATATATATATATATATATATATATATATATATATATATATATATATATATATATATATATATATATATATATATATATATATATATATATATATATATATATATAATATATATATATATATATATATATATATATATATATTTATTATATAAAATTGTTATTATTATTATTATTATATTATATATGCTAAGTTTACTGATTACTTCTGATTAGCGATTATACCTTTTTTGTATTTTTTTGTTTAAATTGGAATAAAACATATGGAAAAGTACTTAACGGGAAAAAGAATTGCAAACCTTGAAAATCGTCGAAGTACAACTCCTGAAATTGAGTGTGATGCTGCTGGTACTTCCCATGAAGAAAGCAGCCAACATGAAATGGAGCATCCATTTCCCCATCTTATCAAGTACTATGGGTCTGTCAAGACCAAGAAGGAGTATACTGAGGGCAATAGAGTCTTGTGCAAGGGAAAGATTGAATGCTCCCAATGTAAAAAAAAAAGCTTGAGCTTTGACTCTAAATCAACATATAGCTTGAAATCGCACTACTTGTTTGGAAGTAACTTTCACCGATACTTTTTATTTGAATTTAATTTCTTTTTAATTTTAAAATTCAACCATTAAATATTTCACATATTTTATTTACTATGACTAGTTTTGTAACTTTATTTAGAAACATCGTTATTTGCACAAGGAACTTTGTGCTGCTATTGAAGGAGGGTCAAAGCGGGGTCGCAGCTGCTCAACAGACAATGAGACATCTAGCAAAAAGCGTCAGACCACCATTCTCCAGTCTATGTAAAATATATTCAAGCAGAAGAGAGCTCTCGATTTGCTTTACAAGTAAGTGTTTCCTTTTAAGTACAAGTTAAATATAAGTGGTGTCACAACTAGCAAGCTAAAAAAATAACAGAATACAGTCCATACGAAAATTTTCTAATTTGAAATACCAAGTTTCATTTGTCATTGATATCTTTTCTCATCTGAAAATATTTTTTGCTTTTAGATTTTTGCTACATGACATTGTGCCTATTCACATTGTGGAGTCTGAGTTCTTTGCCGAGTTCCTGTCCAACCTGAACTCTGATTTCCACCTCCCCTCCAGAAGAAAAGTAATGAGGGATCTTGATGTCATATGTAAAATAGGGAAGGCTGACTTAACCAACATTCTCAGTGAAGTCAGTTATGTGGCCACAACTGCAGATAGCTGGACTGGACACAACAGGAGTTTTCTGGGCATGACAGTTCACTGGATTAATGAGAATACTTTGAAGAGAGAGAAGGCTGTCCTTGCCTGTAGAGAGTTATCTGTGTCTCAGACCAGCACAGTCCTAAGCCAATAATTACGGATATCCATACAACAATTTGCATTCATTTTATGGTAAGTAAAAATCAATATGAAATAATAACGTAATACTGAAAAAAATGTATAACTATAAATTAATAAGGAGAAACAAAAAAATATCTTCAGGTTGTCTGCATTACAACAGATAACGGTGCAAATATCTGTGCAGCCTATGGATGCTCATGCAGAAACGGGTGATGAAGAGGAAGAAGAGCAGGTACCGATTCCAGAGATAGTGGTTACGACTGAAGAGATGGAGCAAATTAGTGACCTAGAGGTTCTGCTGACAAAACCTCTCCAACTAGAAAATCTGCTTGAAGAACATGATGCCCTTATCCTACCTAAACATCGCCGTTGCATTTCCCACACATTAAACATCTTGGCTACTAGGATGTTTCGAAAGTTCCTCGCTGGTCCTCTGGTGCCAAGGATCCATTTAATAAGACACTTGCCAAAGCACAGGCATTGTGGAATGCCAAAA
>SEYY01009751.1:12500-15000 GCA_009176605.1 Armadillidium nasatum | reverse complement strand
TTTATTTATTATTATAATTATTACTAAAGTTATTATTATTATTCGAGTGTATTACTTTAATTGTTTTCCTTTGTCAAAGTTTTCAACAAATTTGAAGTAAATTTTTTTTTTTTTTTTTTTTTTTTTTTTTTTTTTTTTTTTTTTTGAAAGTGTAAAAAAAAAAATTTTTTTTTTTCTTTTTTTTGGTTTAAGAGATCTTCAGCCTCTTCTATTCGCTTGTGTGGAAATTGTATTGTGTTTTAGGGGTTCTGTTTTATTATCTTTTTCTTTCTGTTTATCTTTCTCTCTTTTTTCTCGATCTAATTTTGGGTTTTTGTTTTATTATCTTTTTCTTTCTGTTTATCTTTTTCTCTTTTTTTCTCGATCTAATTTTGGGTTTTAGAGTTTTCTTTTTAATTATCTTTTCATTTTTGTTTCTCTCTCTCTCTTTCCTCTCGATCTAATTTGCTTCTTTTTCATTTTAGGGTTTCTGTTTGATTATCTTTTTCTTTCTGTTCATCTCTCTCTTTCTGGATCTAATTTGCTTATTTTTTATTTTAGGGTTTCAGTTGAATTATCTTTTCCTTTCTGTTTATCTCTCCCTTTCTTCTCGATCTAATTTTGGGTTTTAGGGTTTCTGCTTAATTATTTTTTCCTTTTGTTTCTCTATCTCTCTTTCTTCTCGATCTAATTTTTGGCTTCAGGGTTTCTGTTTAATTATCTTTTTCCTTCTGTTCGTCTCTCTCTCTCTCATCTCGATCTAATTTCATTCTTTCCAGTTTTAAGACTTCTGTTTAATCATCTTTTTCTTTCTATTTATCTCTCTTTCTTCTCGATCTAATTTTGGGTTTTAGGGTTTCTGTTTAATAATCTTTTTCCTTCTGTTTATCTCTCTCTTACTTCTAGATTTGCGTTTTGGGGTTTCTGCTTAATTATCTTCTTCCTTCTGTTTATCTCTCTTACTTTTTCTTCTCGATCTAATTTGTTTCTTTTCAATTTTAGTGTTTCTGTCCTTTTTTGTGTTCTTTATCTCTCTTTTCATTTCTTTTATCTGCCTGTCTATATCTATCTATCTTTCGCTTTCTTTCTATTGTTTTCAATCTCTTTCTTTATCTATTATTTCTCTCTTTCCATCTTTTTCTCTTTCCGTTCCTCTCTAATTTTCTTTCTCCCTCTCTTCTTTCTCCTTTACTTTTCTCTCTCTCTCTCTCTCTCTCTCTCTCTCTCTCTCTCTCTCTCTCTCTCTCTCTCTCTCTCTCTCTCTCTCTCTCTCTCTTCATCTTGATCTGTCTCCCAAACCTTCTCCCTATCTCTCTTTTCCTTTGATTTTCTATTTCTCTCTTTCTCTTTATCAAAGGTTCTCTCTTCCTTCTTTTTCTCTCTTTCACTCTCTCCTACTCTCTCAATTTTATTCTTTTCATTTATGTACGCATCGCTCTCTCTTTTTCTCATAATCTCTCTATCTCACTCTCTCTTTTTCTCATTATCTCTCTCACTCTCTCTTTTTCTCTTAATCTCTCTCACTCTATCTTTCAACCACTCTCTATCTTCTCTGTCTCTCTTTCTTTAATTTATCCAAATTTTCACGCTCATAAATACTACATTTTCAATTATTTTCTCATATATATATATATATATATATATATATATATATATATATATATATATATATATATATATATATATATATATATATATATATATATATATATATATATATATATATATATATATATATATATATATATATATATATATATATATATATATATATATATATATATATATAAATATATATATATATATTAAAATTTTCTTTTTATTATACATTTTTTTTATCTCCCTTTTTATTTTAGTACTTTATCTTTTAACTTTATTTCATTTATATAAATATATATATTTTTTTTATTTTTATATTTTATTTTTTCCATTTTATTTTTTTTTATTTTTTCTATTTTTACTTTTTCTAATTTTTTCCCATTTTCATTTTTTAAAAATTTTTTACATTCTATTTTTAATTTAAATATATATATATATATATATATATATATATATATATATATATAATATATATATATATATATATATATATATATATACTTACGCTACGCCATTTCACTTTCATCATTCAAGTATACTTAATTACTTTGATTTTCATTGCTAATTTGGATGATGTAAGCTAATTATTCTTGTGTGCTATCGCTAATGATTTGAGAGATAGATAGAGAGAGAGATAAAGTGAAGGAGAAAAAGACTGAGAGAAAGAGAAAGAGAAATTGAAAAGGAAGATGGAAAGAGAGGGTGAAGGAATGAAAGATAGAAGAGAGTGAGAAGAGAGAGAACGATGAAGATAAAGAGAAGAAGAAGAAGAAGAAGAAGAAGAAGAAGGAAAAGAAAAAGAAGATGAACGAATTGGAAAAAGAAAATGAGACCCAAGGGGGAGGAAGAAAGGAGAGATAGAGTAAGAGATCATTAGATAATAAATGGAGAAAGATTTGGAAAGAAAAGGAAGTGTGAGAGA
>SEYY01009751.1:0-2500 GCA_009176605.1 Armadillidium nasatum | reverse complement strand
TAATATAAATAATAATAATAATAATAATATAATATAATACATAATAATAATATAATAATAATAATAATAATAATAATAATAATAATAATAATAATAATAATAAATAATAATAATAATAAAAATATAAAATACCATTTAGAGTTGTTAGTAAACTATGTTTTTTGTTGTGAAGATGATAGTATTTAAAATAGTTGTTGTACCATCAGTAGTAATAGTTGAAGTACCAGTAATAATAAAGTTAGTACTAGTAGTTTATCAGTAGGAGTAAAATTACTATTACTGATATTACTATTAGTAGTAGTAAGTAGTTAATAACAATTTCGTTTCCAGAAATATTTTTATAGTTTATAAAAGTCTGTCTCATTATTTATTGCAAATATTTTTAAAGCTGAATTTTTTTTTTTTTTTTTTTTTTTTTTTTGTTAATGTTGTCCTTTACCTTCATTATTGCCACTCCAACTGCTCATAAAACAGTAAAACACATAAAACACATAATGAATAGGAATTTCCGAGTATAAATCATGCTGTAAAAGGCCTAATACAATGAGATATTTTTAATGTGATTTTCTTCTATTAAATGAGAAAATTTAAAAAGTAATTTTAATTTATATTACCAAAAAAATTAAATTAAATTAAATTTTAAATTTATTTCTAATTTTTCATGTAATTTAATATTTTTAAAAATTAAATTAAATTATGGAATTAATTACATTTAAAATTTGCATATTAAATTTAATTGTAATTTAATAATACACAAATTAAATTTGAAACAAATAATTAAATTTAAATCAATAAACTAAAATTAAATTAGTAAATACATAAAAAATCCAAATTAAAATTTAAATCAAGAAAATAAAATAAATTAATGCAAAAAAATCAAAAATCTTATTAAAATTTATACCAAAATAAAAAAAATATATTTTACAAATTTAAAACTTAAAAAGATTTTAAATTAAATTAAACTAAAAATTATATTAAATGAAATTTAAAAAATTAAGTTAAATTAAGTCAAATTAAAAAAAAATGGGATCGACTTCAAATATTTGAACTAAAAAGTGGTTAATCAAAAAAAATGATAATAATAATAATAATATAATAATAAATAAAATATAAAAAATAGTAATAAATAAAAATAAAAATAATAATAATAATAATAATATAATATAATAAATAATAATTATTAATAAATAATAATAATAAATAAAAATAAATAATAATAATAATAATAATAATAAAATATAATAATAATAATAATATAATAATATAAATAATATCTATTCTATTAAAAATAATAATTGTAATAATAATAATAATAATAATAATAATAATAATAAGAATAATAATAATAATAAAAGCAATTAATATAATTATTATTTTTTATTATTACTTAAAAGGAATAGTGATAGAAATAGAAAAGAATAAAAGCATAGAAATAGAACTGCATCCAAAATTGTATTTCGAGCACGAATGGCAAATAAAAACATTAATTTCAACCCATGTCACTTTCAACATTCGTTTTCTCTTTCCCGAACAATATGTAAATGCTTTGAAATATTTTGATACCGTTCACGAGAAGGTATTTCATGTTTTCTTTATGGTTGGGCGTGTTCGTTTTCTATTATTTATGTATGTGGGTTTTTTTTTTTTTGTAAATTTGTGGGTTTTTTTTTGTATTTTATTTTATGGTTGGTCTTGTTTCAATGGTTTTTTGTTATTTATATTATTTATGCATGTTTTTTTCAGTATTTTTTAGGAGCAAATTTTTGAAGTATTTGTTTGTTTTCTATTTTATGGTTGATTGTGATCTTGTTCCGTTTTCTTTTTTCTTTTTTTTTTTGAAGTACTATGATAATATATTATGGGAGTTACTTTTTAGGATTTTGTTTATGGTTAAATATTTATGTTCAGTTGTTGATTTATTTTTGTGTACTTCAGCTTTTTTTTTTTTTTTTTTTTTTTTTTTTTTTTTTTTTTTTTTTTACATCCTTCATGGTAGGAATACTTTATGTTTTTGAGCATGATTTGCTTGTGTGAGTGTGTGTGTGTGTGTGTGTTTTACTTAGTTTTTTATTTCTCTTTTCCTTTTACTTTTTTTTTTTTATTTTTGTTTATTTTTGCGCAGATTTTGAAGTACTTCTTCATCATTAAGGAAATATTATCTTTTCTTTTTATTATTATTATTATTATTTTTGCCTGTTTTTTGTATGGTGTATTTTTAGCATAGTTTTTAAATATATTTTTGGTAACCATTATAAAAACAATATTTTGTTTTCGTTTGTCTTTGTGAGTTTTATAATTGCTTTTTTTTTTATTCTTTGTGTTTTTTGATCAATAAATTTTTTTTTATTATTATTATTATTTTTTTATTTTTATTTTTATTTTATTTTTTTATTTTTTTTTCCAGGTTTTGAAGTTTATATTTATTATAAGAAATATTTTAGGTCTGTGTTTATGTCAAAACTTGTGTTTATTTTTTATTAATTATTTATTTATTTATATT
>SEYY01009750.1:25000-35000 GCA_009176605.1 Armadillidium nasatum | reverse complement strand
GCGCCTCAGAACACCCAACCTCTTAGAAGCTTGTTTAGAAAGAGAAGTAAAGTGATCTTTCCAAGAAAGATCACGAGAAAAAGAAACACCAAGAATATTAAGGACAGATGAAGGCATGAGTTGTGTGTTTTTGAAGAAGATATCATAATTGTGTGGAAGATTGTGTCGAGTGGAGAGATGGAGGAACTGAGTTTTTGAGGCATTGAAAACAACCATGTTTTCTCTGCCCCAATTTGAAATACGAGAAAGATCAGAGGTTAGTTGTTCCAAGGCTACCCTTCTCGAGTCTATCAACTGCTGTTGGGTGGGACGTTTATCAAAATGGAAGGAATAATGAAGGGTGGAGTCATCAGCATAGGAGTTGATAGGAGATCAGGTGATAGAGAGAAGGTCATTAATGAAGAGTAGAAAAAGTGTTGGTGATAGTACAGAACCCTGAGGAACACCACTGTTAATAGATTTAAAGGATGAACTGTGGCCGTCTACAACAGCTGCTATAGAACGACCGGAAAGGAAATTAGCGAGAAGATCACAGAGAGAAGGATAGATACCGAAAGAGGGAAGTTTAGAAATCAAAGCTTTGTGCCAGACTCTATCGAAGGCTTTCGATATGTCCAGCGCGACAGCAAAAGATTCACCGATTAGCGGAGGACCAAGATTCAGAGAGAAGGGAAAGAAGATCACCTGTAGAGCGTTTCTTACGAAAGCCATACTAGCGATCAGAGATAAGATTAGAAGAATTGAGATGCTTCCAAATCTTCCTGTTAAGGATAGATTCGAAAACTTTAGAGAGAACGGAGGTCAAAGAAATAGGACGGTAGTTGGAGGGTTGAGAGGGGTCCCCCTTCCTCGGCACAGGTTGAATGAGCGCACGTTTCCAGCAAGAAGGGAAGGTTGAACCAGAAAGATTATTGCATTTTCTACGGAGAAAGGAGTTTTTAGTGTTACGAAGGAGACTTTGCACGATTCCGGGATGAAATATAAGTAGCGTGAGTTTCTGGAGTTTGAAGACGACGGTAATCCCTGAAGGCAGCATCCCTGCGGCGGATAGCACGAGAACAAGCAGAGTTAAACCAAGGTTTGTTAGGTTTAGTAGAAGGGAAAGAATATGGAATGTATGCCTCCATGCCAGAGAGAATCACCTCGGTAATGCGTTCTGCACACTCCGAGTGACCCCTCCCAAGGAAGCAATAATCATTCCACGGGAAATCAAAGAAGTACGACCGCAAGTTCGACCAGATTGCGGCACCGAAGTGCCACAAGCGTTTCCTTTCCGTAGAAGGGGGTCTTTCCTGCGGAAGACTTGAAGAGATAGAAGAGGATACGGAGATAAGAAGATGATCGGAGGAACCCAGAGGAGGAAAGAGTTTAACAGTATAAGGAGAAGGATTAGAAGTTAGGAAAAGGTCTAGAACGTTGGGTTCATCTCCAAGACGATCAGGGATACGAGTAGGGAGCTGCACCAACTGCTCAAGGTCGTTTTGGATAGCGAAAAGGAAGGCACGTTCACCAGCTGTATCATGAGAACTAGAAGAAAGCCATTGGCGGTGGTGAACATTGAAATCACCTAATATGATGATTTCAGAGAAAGGAGAAGAAGAGAGAATGTGCTCTATTTTGGAGTTTAAATAGTCGAAGAATTTAGCATAATCTGTAGAATTAGGAGATAAATAAACTGAACAAATGAATTTAGTCGTAGAGTGGCAACAGAGCCTAAGCCATAAGGTGGAAAATTCGGAAGACTCCAAATTAGAGACACGAGAACAAACGACATCGTTGGGCACATATGCACAACAACCGCCTTAAGCTGAAAATTGAGAATAGAGACAGTAGGAGGAAACAGAATAGGGTTTGCTATCAGAACGTTCAAACATCTGAGTTTCGGTCAAGGATAAGAGGTGAGGTCTAGAAGAAGAGAGGTGATGTTCAACAAAGTGGAAATTAGAGTGCAGACCGCGAATGTAGCAGAAATTAATGAAAAAAAATAAAAAAAAAAAAATATATATATATATATATATATATATATATATATATATATATATATATATATATATATATATATATATATATATATATATATATATATATATATATATATATATATATATATGGCCAGTATGCACATTAGCGGCCATGCATAACTCAAAAACTATTAATCTTACATTAAAAATAATTATATTTTTGAAATCCTTGTCGAATTTTAGGTAAGGAAAATTTGGAAATAAAAAATATATTCTTATAATAAATTTTATTACATAAGTAAATTTTACTCTTTTATTAGCCTCGCAAAAATCGTACGTCTGGCAATGTCACTTTTTAAATTTTTTTTAAAAATTGGAAAACATGGGAAATACCCCAAATTGTCGACAAGAAAAGTAGTCGACAATATCATCGACACTCACGGGTCGGTGGGTACTGGGGGCAGAGCCCCCAGTAGACAAATGTTCGGTTTTTTTACATGCCCTACTTTTTAATTATCAACTTTTCGTACATTTTTATATATATTTTTTTCCTTTTTACATTTTTTAATTTTTTTAATAGTTTCCTTACAGCAAATTAACCAAGGATTTTAAAAACATAATCCTTTTTTAATGTACGATTAGTAGTTTTTGAGTTATGCATGGCAGCTAATGTGCATTCTGACCTCTCTCTCTATATATATATATATATATATATATATATATATATATATATATATATATATATATATATATATATATATATATATATATATATATATATATATATATATATATATATATATATATTAGAGATGTACCGATAATATCGGTATTTGCAGTATCGGCCATTTTTTTGTATCGGTATCGGTATTGGTTAATATGGCCAATACTTTGAATTCGACTACTAAGTGATGTCTTTACCTTAAAGGAGTATATTATGTCATGTTATGAATAATAGCGTTTTTTATATTTTGTCTTTTCTGTTGATTAAGGAGAGATGAAGGTTTGAGTTGTGAATTTTAGAAGAAGACATCATAGTTTGTTGAAGATTGTGTCGAGTGGAGAGATGAAGGAATAGGGTTTTCGAGGTATTGAAAATAACCATATTTTCTCTGCACCAATTTGAAATATGTGAAAAGATCAGAGGTTGCTCCATGGCTACCCTTCTCGTGTCTATCAATTGGTGTCGGGGGTGACGTCTTTCAAAAATAGATTGAGTAATGAAGGGTAGTTTAATCAGCATAGTGGTGGATAGGAGTTGAAATAACAGAAAGAAGGTCATTAATAAAAAGCAGAAAACGGGTTAAAGGTAGGATATAACCCTGAGGAACACCCCTATTAATTGAGATGTTTCCAAATCTTTCTGTTAAGGATAGATTCGGAAACTTTAGAGAGAACCTAGGTTAAAGAAATGGAACTGAGGTTGTAAGATTGAGAGAGATCCTCCTTCTTCGGCACAGGCTGAATGTGCTCACGTTTCCAGCAAGAAAGGAAGGTTGAAGTAGAGAGGCAAAGATGAAATAACTCGGAAGCACAAGTTTTGAGAACTACAGAACAAATACCATCGGCACCATACTCCTTCTTAGTAATAAGCTCAGAAAGCAGAAATGACGTCTTTAGAAGAAATTACATTATTAGGCATAAATGATCTGGAGGGGATTGAAGGAGTAGGTATAGCTCCGGAATCGTCTATGGTTGAATTAGAGGCACAAGTCTGAGCGAAGAGTTCAGCTTTAGAAAAAGGTAAAACAGCAGTTGTGCCGTTGGAAAATACTAATTGAGAGAAAGAGGAAGAAGCAAAGTTAGAGTTCACATTTTTGCAAAATGGTAGAAAGAACGGAAAGAATAGGAGCTAGAAAGATTATTGCATTTTTTAAGGAGAAAAGAATTTTTAGTGCTATGAAGGATATTTTCGTGCGTTTCCTGCATGAGATATAAGTTTCGTGAGTTCCTGGAATTTGAAAACGATGTTATTTCCTGAAGACAACATCTCTGCGGCTGATAGCGCCCGAACAAGAAAAGTTAAGCCAAGACTTGTTTGGTTTAGTAGAAGGAAGAGAAAATGGAATGTACGCCAACATGCCAGAGAGAATCCCCTCAGTAATGCGTTCTGCACACTCAGAGGGACCTCTCCCACGAAAGCAATAATCATTTCATGGGAAATCAAAGAAGTACGACCGAAAGTCCGACCTGCTTGCTGCACCGAAATGCAAAAAACTTTTAAATCTAATAGAAGGGGGTCTTTCCTGCGGAAGAGATAGAAGAGAATACAGAATTAGGTGATCGGAGGAACCCAGAGGAGGAAAGAGTTTAACAGTATAAACAGAAGTATTAGAAGTTAAAAAATGATCTAGAATGTTGGATTCATCTCTAAAACGATCATGGATACGAGTAGGAAGCTGCACAAACTGTTCAAGGTCATTTTGAATAGTGAAATAAAAGGACACGTTCATCAGCTGTATCATGAGCACTAGAAGAAAGCCATTGGCAGTGGTGAACATTGAAATCACCTAATATGATGATTTCAGAGACAGGAGAAGAAGAGAGAATGTGTTCTATTTTGGAATTAAGATAATCGAAGAATTTAGGATATTCAGTATAATTAGATGATAAAAAAAGAGAAGAAATTAATTTAGTAGTAAAATGGCAAATGTGCCTGAGCCATAAAGTGTAAAATTAGAGACACGAGAACAAACAACATCGTTGCGCACGCATGGACAACAACCTCCTTTATCTGAAAATTGAGGATAGAGACTGTAGGAGGAAACAGAATTGAGTTAGTTATCAGAAGGCTCAAACATCTAGGTTTCGGTCAAGAACAAGAATTGATGAAGATAGGCAATTTTCAAGAAAATGGAAATTGGAGTGTAGACCGCGAATGTTGCAGAAATTAATGAAAAAATAGACTATTCATCAGGACAAACCGGCTTTAAAGTTTTGATGGCACCAACCCCATCGCTGTAGACCACCAACTTCCTAGTGGTAACTTGGGAAGGTGTGGAAAAGGAGACTATTTTTGGAAGCCACCCCCAGGGCTAGTCCGATGCTAGTGTTGTTGAGCCATCATTATTTATTTGCTTTTTTAAAGAGTGTGTGTGACTGTAATACTGTTTTGTGTGCGTGAAGGAGAGCGTACTCGGTGTAGAAGAAGGTGGAGATGAGCGCAAAGTGAGAGAACTATTGAACACCGAGATGATATGGGAAGTACGCTTAACATCCCATATATCCAATTGAGGGTAATCCCATCCCCTCAGGATCGTTACTTCTTTTCCCCATAAATATATATATATATATATATATATATATATATATATATATATATATATATATATATATATATATATATATATATATATATATATATATATATATATATATATATTCACCTCAAACCGCTTCTCGTTTTCGTGTCCTGTCCTCACCTTACATATGCATACCTCATACAAGCTTTTAATTGCATTTATCATTCTTCCCACCACCCCATATTCCTCTTCGAGGCACTTCCAAGGCCCGCTTCTCGGCACCGAATCAAAAGCTTTTTGTAAATCTATAAAGGCCACACTAATTCCTTCATTGTACTCTCATGTCTTCTCCACGATTTGTCTCAAGCTAAAGACAAGATCTGTTGTTCTTCTATTTTTCCTATATCCATGTTGTTCCTCTCCCAACTGCTCCTCGATCATCCCTCTCAGTCTTCTTTCTATCATTTTTTCGTATATCTTCACTATATGATTTATCAGAGATATTCCCCTATACTTCTCACAGACACCAGAGTCTCCCTTTCTTTTTATATCGGCACAATTATTGTTCTTCCCCACTCCTCAGGGACTCTTCCACTCCTCCAGCACTTGTTGAACACAGTTAGTTTATACTTCTTTACTTGTGTCCCCCTTTCTCTCACCAATTCTATTCCAACTCTATCCTCACCTCGCGCTTTATCATTCTTCATCCTTGCAAGAGCCTCCTCAAACTCATGTTCGGTGAATTCATTCTCCTCCTCTCCACCTTCTTGACCATCCTCCGTCTCCAATCTCTGTTCTCACCTTCCACATTTAATAATGACTCGAAAAATTCTTTTCATCTTTCATTTATTCCCTCTGCCGTCACCCTCACTTTTCCATCCACATTTTTTATGTTATTTAACTTCCTTTTATCCCTTCTGTATCATCTTGCTAATCCATATAACAATTATTTATTTTCTCTTTGATCCTCATCTGATCTCTCCCCCATATATATATATATATATATATATATATATATATATATATATATATATATATATATATATATATATTATATATATATATATATATATATATATATATATATATATATATATATAACACAGGTTTGAATGCTGCTCTTCCTGCGTCGGAAATACATTCTAGCGAACTGTTTTGGGGGTTCCCCAGATATAATTTTGAGAGAAATGAATGCTTTGTCTATAGCATAGAAACAGATGGAAAAGACCAAGTGTTACGAACAAGAAATACAAGACAGGTTCCTTGTACAGAGGAGCATCCATTCTTTTGCGCGGGATTTTTCTAATGACGGAGCTTAATAAAAGAGGTGAATTGTTTATAGATGAATTGTTTTCTGTGGTTCATAAGAGTAATGTTTCACATTGATTTTCTATTTTCCCAAATTACTTTCATTAGTTTTTAAAAATAATAATAATAATGAACTTTCCATATATATATATATATATATATATATATATTTATATATATATATATATATATATATATATATATATATATATATATATATATATATATATATATATATATATATATATATATATATATATATATATATATATATATATATATATATATATATATATATTTCTGAGTTTTTCTGATTGCAGTTAAAGTGTGTTATTTGTTTAAAAAATCAATTGATTTTCTTTTCATATTTTACATTATATTGATTTAAAAACTAGTTATGATTTTTAGTGTTTATTAAATGTTTTATTATTCAAAGATTTTTAATTTAACCTCAGAGAGTTTACTTCAAGCTATTTAAAATATTGCACTTCCTCTTGCACGAGGAGGTGCACGAGAAGGTGTAGGAGAAGATGAGTGAGGGGGTGCACGAGGAGGTGCACGAGTAAGTGCACAAGGATATACAAGAGGTGGTGTACGAGAGATGCGCGAGGAGGTGCACGAAGAGGTGCACTAGGATGTGCACGAGGAGTTGCCCGAGGAGGTTCACGAGGAGTTGTACTAGGAGATACGCGAGGAGGTGCACGGCGTGGTGCAAGTGGAGTTGCACGAGGAGGTAAACAAGGAGGTCACGAGGAGATACACGAGGAGGTGCTCGAGGAGGTGCACAAGTGATCTAAATATCTTCCACTTTTCAACCCACTTTTTCAAAATCAGAAATAGGATTAAATAGAGATTATTATTATTATTATTATTATTATTATTATTATTATTATTATTATTATTATTATTATTATAAGTATTAGTATTATTGTGAATTTCAACGTAACAACTAAAGGGCTTATTTGATGTTAGTGATGTTAGGTTTTTTTTACATATAAAAATGCTAAATCTCTAAAAAAAATAAAAAAAAAAAGGCTAAAAATACTAAAATTCTACAAAGAAAACACATGCCAAATACTTAAATATTTAAATGCTTTTCTGTTAAAAGAATAATTGTATGATTAAAGAATGTACTTATGATTTTTTAAATAATCAATTGATTCATCAAGATCAAAGATTCATCAAAGAAAATTCTATATTTCCCATTTTCTATTTCAGAAATTAAATCTTTAAAATAAGTGCATCACATTTTGGCCATCATTTGCTAATTCAGAATGATACTAGCGAACTTTGAAGTCACTATTACTCTCTGAAATTTTAATTTTAAATAGGTGTTCCGTGACCCCTTTGAAAGAGGTACTCCGTGGTCACTTTAAATCAGGTGCTCCATAGTTACTTTGATACAGGTGCTACGAGGTCACTTTGTAACAGGTGCTCCGGGGTCACTTTGAAACAGGTGGTCCTTGGTCACTTTGAAACAGGTGCTTCGTGGTGACTTTGAAACAGGTGTTACGTGGTCACTTTGAAACAGGTATTCCGTGCTACCTTTGAAAAAGATGCTTCGTGGCCACTTTCAAACAGGTTGTCTTTGGTCAATTTGAAAATGGTGATCCGTGGTCGCTTTGAAAAAGATGCTACGTGGTCACTTTGGAAAAATTGCACCGGGATTACTTTGAAACGGGTGCTACGCGGTCACTTTGAAACAGGTTCTCTTTTTACCTTTAAAACAGGTGCTCCGTGGTCACTTTGAAACAGGTGCTCAGTGGTAACTTTAAAGCAGGTGCTCCGTGACCACTTTGAAACACGAGCTTCGTGGTCAATTTGAAACAGGAGCTCCTTGGTTATTTTGAAACAATTTCTAAGTGGTTACTTTGAAACAGGTAACTACGTGGTCACTTTGAAACGAGTGTTCCGTGGTCACTTTGAAAAAGATGCTCCGTGACCACTTTCAAACAGGTGGTCTTTGGTCAAATTGAATCAGGTGATCCGTGGTCACTTTGAAACATGTGCTACGTGGTCACTTTGAAAAAGGTGCTCCGTTATCCCTTTAAAACAGGTATTCCGTGGTCACTTTGAAACAGGTGCTCCGTGGTAACTTTGAAACAGATGCTACATGGTTACTTTGAAACAGGTGCTTCGCGGTCACTTTGAAATAGGTGCTTTCTTGTTATTTTGAAACAGGTGCTAGGTGATTACTTTGCAACAGATGTTAAGTGGTCAATTTGAAACAGGACCGAAACCACTTTCAATACTAAAGACCAAGTAAGACTAAGTAGTGGTCGGTGAAATATTGAAGTGACTTTTCACTAGGCAAGATATGTCAGTAGAAGTTCTGGATTATTTCATTTTGAACAATCAGTGGAGTAGTGGTCAACACAACGGACTTCCATCTTTTGGACCCGGGTTCGATTCCTCGAAATTATAACATCATTAGCAGTTATGAAAATTATAAATAATGATTCCATGGTTTATCATAGTGGTTATTAAAAAAAAAAAAAAATATATATATATATATATATATATATATATATATATATATATATATATATATATATATATATATATATATATATATATATATATATATATATACATACAAGGTGTATCAGTAAGTATGCACCAGCCTTATAGCTCATTAACGACGCCTTAAACAGTAAATTGCTTATGAATAAAATGTCATTCAATAACATTGTTAAGTTATATGACATGTTTGTTTTACCTTCCGCGCATGCGTAGAATGCTCCTTGCGCACAAACATGCATTTTCCAATGGAACAGTATGTTTTTTTATGTATATGGAATGTATGGGAAATATTATGAGGAAACTATTTAGAAAGCTTTTGCAGTTGGATTTCTTGTTTTCGCGCAATTATGGGAATTAAAAATTTTTATGTTTAAAAATGTATTCAATTGATATGTAGTGTAACGGTATAATTTATTTGCTTGCAATCAGTTGTGAATTTGACAGGTGACAACCACGTAAAAGTTAACATTATAAGGTTTGTAAGGAGCAAAGTCATTAATTCAGTAGGTCTGAGGACGTCATATATTCAAGGTAGTTTTGTTTATTAACAACCCGTAAGTAGACGAAATGCCACGTGACCTGTACACCGAAGAGGAGAAACGAGATATGTTCGAGACGTATATTACTCAAGGTAAAAATGCTCGTGGAGCTGCAAATTACTAAGGACAACGACACCCAGACAAACTACTGCCATCCTACATCACACTCTTCAGAGTGTATCAAAGGTTTGTCACTACAGGATCTATTCTACAGCCTCCTCAACGCATGCCACGACTCAGCCGGCTCCGCACCTTCGACATTGAACTAGAAGTTTTCTTATACACGATTGAGAATCCTACATTGTCATTACGACAGGCAGGTAGGGTTCTTGGAATCTCGAAAAATACCATTCGTAGGATTCGTATGGAATACAATATGTTCCCTTACAGGCCCCATGTTGTGCATGGACTGCTGCCAAATGATCTA
>SEYY01009750.1:7500-20000 GCA_009176605.1 Armadillidium nasatum | reverse complement strand
TCTAGGTTTGTTTCTTACGCTAACATTTGTTCCCTGAAGTACACTTGAACCTATATATATATATATATATATATATATATATATATATATATATATATATATATATATATATATATATATATATATATATATATATATATATATATATATATATATATATATATATATATATATATATTAGGGATGGAGCGATACCAAAATTTTTACCGATACCGATACCGATACCTACCGAAAATATGCCGATGCTTGCCGATACTACTACTACTTTACTCCTATACAAATTTTTGGCCGATACCGATACCGATACTGAAAAGGCCGATACCGATACCGATACCGATATCGGTATCGGAAAATATGCCAATACTTGCCGATACCGATACCGATACTTCACTCCATCCCTATATATATATATATATATATATATATATATATATATATATATATATATATATATATATATATATATATATATATATATATATATATATATATATATATATATATATATATATATATATATATATATATATATATATATATATATATATATATATTATTTTTTATTTTTTTTTTTTTTTTCCATTTTTTTATAGAGGAGCAACAAATCTATCAAAATAATGGACTTTGGCTTTTAATGAAAAATAAATCCTTATCATTAAGAATTTAAATTTAAAAACAAGAGTTTGAAATCGAAAGGCACAGGACGACAGGACTAGCCATCCGGCCTTGTGATTACTCTGTCAACGGCTTGTAACTACTCCAGAACCAGCATTGGAAGCCATAGCTCGTAGAAGCACAATCTTTTGAAGACCTCTGGGAGAGAGTGTTTAGAGGTTAGTTTGAAAACTATGCTGGTCCTACTGAAAGGGTAAAAACCCTACCTGAGAGTCTGGTTAAGACTTATGGACCGGCATGGAGACCAACGAGCCGAAAAACATGATCTTTTAGAGGGCTTTGGGAGAACTTCTTCAAGCAGATGACGAAAGATGCTGGTTCCACTGACAGGGTGAAAACCCTTCTTGGGAGAGGTTGTAGATTGTAGATAGTAGATATATATATATATAATATTATGTAGATGATATGCCCAGCGTTTTGAAATCGTTCCAAAGTGTTGTAATAGTACCATTTCTAGCACCATCATTAATTAAAAAATTTTAAAGGAAAATAAACTGGTGAAGTTTTTAAAACTAAAAAAAAATAAATAAATAAATAAATATATATATATATATATATATATATATATATATATATATATATATATATATATATATATATATATATATATATATATATATATATATATATATATATATATATATATAATTCAACGTTATTAATATTTTAAAATATATCGACTCCATATTACAGTTGAAGCTTAAATGTAGATTATATATTATAGTAGCACCGAAAAATTCTGTTTTCAAGTGTAATTGAGGGAACTTTTTTGTCAGCGCTCGAAAGTATATATATATATATATATATATATATATATATATATATATATATATATATATATATATATATATATATATATATATATATATATATATATATATATATATATATATATATATATATATATATATATATATATATATATATATATATATATATATATATATATTTATATATATTTTTAATTTTTGTATTTAAGTACACTCCATGTAGCCTCTATATTTAGGGTGTAAGCTCCAGTTTGAGGATCCACAAAATTTTTACTGGGGTTCAAAGTAAGATTTTTAAAAAATGGTTTTTTACGACAATTTTTGGGCTAAAAAACTTAAATTGGGTATTATACCCAGCATATGTCTAAGGGGGGCTCTGCCCCCCGTACCCCCGACCCGTGAGTGATGATGATATTGTCGACTACTTTTCCTTTTCTACGATTTGGGGTATTTTCCATTTTTTTTTTTTAGAGAGAGAGTTCCCCCAATTACACTTGTGCCAAAATTCTTAACAGAAAATATTTCACGTTTTCAACTTGAAAACACTGAAATCATTGCTTGTCGTTTTTATTTGGAAGGAAAAATTTTGTATAGAAAGAGAAAAAATGGAGGAGTCACATTCGTGCTTGTTTGATGTTCTTTTCACTTAATTTTGATGTTGTAAATGGCTTCCACTCTACTTATATTTAATTATAATTTATGTTAAAAGATTTTAATGCCTTGCAACAATGTTTTTCACTTGTTATTCAAAGTTTATTAGGTAGCCTTTGCGTTTTTCTGTTTATATATATATATATATATATATATATATATATATATATATATATATATATATATATATATATATATATATATATATATATATATATATATATATATATATATATATATATATATATATATATATATAGGATAGAAAAGTTCTATTTTTAATCTCTAAAAATAATTTTACTTTACAAATGTGAAAATATTTAAAAAAAAACTATTTTTCAACAATTACTTTTAAGTAAGTTAGGTTGAAGATTGTTGGTTAATGGGATTCGTGATTGTTGTGAAGCTTCTTCCAAATCTTGGTGAAGATTTCAATCCAGGTAAATAAATGTATCCTTTAAGATCTTGCTCTCTTTTCGGTGTGTTGAACAAAACAGAAAAATAGGTAGACTATTTAAAATGTGTAAAACCTTTTCATCTTTTTAGTTTTAAAATTCTAGATTTAAAAAAAAAAATACTTATAAAACATTTTGAAGACTTTCATCAAAGTGTTTCCTGATATTAACAGTTAAGTGGACGGTCTAATATCCCTACAACGGTTCCAGCAAGAGTCATATTAGATATCAAGTTTCTCCATTTCAGATAAATGTTGTTTATCCTGAACTGCAAGAGAGCAACTGAACACCGGGTTGGGAGGAGAGAAAGATATAAAGACAGATATGAATGAAGATAGAATGTACATCCCAAAATACGTCTCCGGCCTTTCCAGCAAACACCGAGCATTCTCTTTGTCAAAACCGGATTCATTCTAAGAATAGATAGGATAAAAAGCACTCAATGCCACCCAATTGACCTGATTAAAAGCGTATTTTAATATATATAGAAGTTTAATTCTTGTAAGCCGAATATATAGGTATAATTACTTAACAAGTCCAACCATATGATGATCTTTCTTTTCCTGGATGTAAGGGAAAGGGAATCTTTTCTCCTATTAGCGCACAAATTTAAACTCTAGCAAGGGCAGGATAGATCTAGCAAGTCATTATCTAAAACAATACTAACCAGCCTTGAAAGCAAATTTATATATATATATATATATATATATATATATATATATATATATATATATATATATATATATATATATATATATATATATATATATATAGTACAGCTCGGAACACATTTTCGTTGGAGAAATATAAAATTTCAATTAAAATTTGTTTTTTATTTATTCACAAAAAATTTATTAATCACTGGTTAAAACTGACTTAAAACTAATTCCATGTATGCAAAATAATTAGAGGAAGCATTAGGTTAAAACTTTTTTTTTAACGTTTCGGGAAATATATTAATCCCATCATCAGGAAACAATTTTAATTATTAAAAAAAAAAATTTTTATTTTCAATTTATCTGCAGAAAGAACAGAAATATTAAAAACAAAAATGATAAGTAACTAGCATGAAATAAAATAAAATAAAAATAAAAGGAAATAGAATATTAAATCAGTTAAATTGTGGTTTGAAAGGGTCACTATCACTATTGAGAGAAGGTTTAAGAATGGAAATGTGGATGGATTCTCAAATTTTTAGATCCTTTGGTTGGTTGGTTTGTGATAGGATGGAAAAATGGGATGGTTCTATCGGGTGGTTATTAGTGTGACTGTGGGATCTAATGTTGGAGTAGGAAGGGGATGAAAGATTCATGCCTGTTCTGTGGGAAGACACCTCTGTGCTGGTCACATCTAACGGAGAGTTGACGCAAAGTGGTGACAACAAAGATGCTAGAACAAGCACCACATAAATATTTATAGATAATGGACGAACGCAAAAGTGTGGGTAGAGGTTCTTTATGGCATAGGAAAGAGCCTATGGAGAGGTTCGGGATTAAGACAAAGGTGAAGTCTAATTGAGGGTAGCTATTGTGTAAAAGGTTGAGATCATTTTTTAATTTGATATATTGGTGGTCGTGAAATGGAAGTTTGATATAAAAAAGTGGTTTCGGTGTGGCATTCACAACACTGGCAGCTGACGGGTACGGCTAACGACAACTGGGCCGATGGTTCGGGGTCTCTCATGCAACCATCAGAAGGGTCCTACAGAGGTAAGAGTTGATGCCTGCTCACATCAGGAGGCGTGGTCAAGGTAGGCCACGAGCAACAACAGACGTAGATGACAGAAATATACTGTTAATGACATCTCGCGATTGACATGCAACACCACTGACCATCGTACCGAGCTGCAGGCTGTTATTAGACCCTTGTAAGCAAGAATACTATTCGACGTCGCCTCGCGGAACATGGATACCACCCACGGAGGCCGGCAAAAGGGTCCCCCCCCTCACCAGGGAGCACCGACGAGCAAAAATTGCTTTCGCACACCACCACCTGCATTGGTGGCCCCAGGACTGGGGAGTATCCTATTTGTGTACGAGTGTCGATTCAATCTGCACAGCGACGACGAATGTTCCAAGGTTTATTGGAGACGTCATAAGCGCTATGCAGCATGCACAATGCAAGAGATACTCCCCTTCTGTAGTGGGTCCGTTATGGTTTGGGGCGGTATATCTTTCCATGACGGCACGGAATTACACGTCTACGATGAAGTGTAATTGAACAAGTCAACTATACATAACGGATATATTTAAACCGTACGTCGTACCATTTGGCCCCTACATTGGCGAAGCTTTCGTACTCATGCAGGATAACGCGTCAGCTAGATGTGTAAGGATTCGAACATTTTACTGGAACGCTTACAGTCCCGACCTAAACCCCATCGAGCATCTGTAGAACACTGAAAATTCGACAGCTACAGCGTCAGTCACACCCCCTTAACGACCTACGACAAAAGGTTGTACGCTTATGGGAGGAACTGCCACAGGAAACAATCTAGTACCTCATTCCCATCATGCATCAACGGTGTTTAGGTGTCATACGTGCAAGGGTAGACCACACAAGTAACTGACGGCCAGTGACAAGTGGCGTGCACATACACCCTGCAGATTTGCATCGCACTCTACTTATTTGACACGGAGTCCGAGAGTCCCGGGGGCTCCCACCGTGAGGCACCACATTATCCTCTTTACGTATAATCATGTGCTTCATATTAACAATGCTACTTCCCGTTTTGTATGTTTCGGTATGCTCCTATTGAAGTTTGTTCCAGTGGTGCGTTAATTGAGCTCTTTAGTGATATATATATATATATATATATATATATATATATATATATATATATATATATATATATATATATATATATATATATATATATATATATATATATATATATATATATATATATATATATATATATATATATATATATATATATATATATATATATATATATATATATATATATATATATATATATATATATATATATATATATATATATATATATATATATATATATATATATATATATATATCATAAAAGATTTCTTTAGAAAATTGTCAAATCAGGATCAAAAGGATATAAATTATTTTTAGAATATATATATATTTTATGTAAGTATTTCCAAGAAAATAAATTTTCAATATTTATTTCTTAATGTGACGTCACTTTTAACTTTATATTATAACTGTTTTCTTTCCATAAATTATATATAAAAAGTTTAAGTTTTGTTATCACTATTAAACTACTTACGTTTTTACAAGAAAATAAAATAATTTAATTTTTTATATCCAAAATATTAATATTTTATTTAATTTTTATTACTTCGTCATCAAGCCTTTCAATTCCCAAAAAATGAAAAGTTATAATGTATTCGGGTCTTGAAAGTCAAAAAGGCATCAAAATAAATACGCAAATTTAATAAATAAGTTACTGCTTCTCAACACAATAGGATTTAACTCGTGAATTAGTATGGTTGGGAATTAACTTTAATTAAAAATTATATAAATATGATTTTATAACAGCAATTATCTATTTGCTTATAATTATCTATTATCTTATAAGTTTAATTACATTAATTTTTCTTAGCTTAAAGTAAAATTTTAAAAAGCAATTTTATATTACTTTTAAATTGTTAAATTTATTATTTTTGTCACTAATTTATTTTTAAATTTAGATAAAGATTTTATTTCATATTTTTATTTCAATTTTTATTATTATCCCTGAATTATTTTAAGTTAATAATAATAATAATAATATTTGGAATGTTGCTGAAAAGAGATGAATTTATTTATAGTTCAGTTATTTATTATATTAACAAAATAATTCAAATTTCAAGTTTTATATAATAATATATATATATATATATATATATATATATATATATATATATATATATATATATATATATATATATATATATATATATATATATATATATATATATATATATATATATATATATATATATATATATATATATATATATATATATATATATATATATATATATATATATATATATATATATATATATATATATATATATATATATATATATATATATATATATATATATATATATATATATATATATATATATATATCATTTATTAAATAAATAAAAAAAAGAAGCTCAAAAAAGTTTTATATGCATTTCTTTCTATCATTAAAAATTATTATTTTCATTTTAACTTCTAAGTAAAGACAGGCAGAGAAACCTTTCCGATCTAAATATTTTTTCATCAACATAAAAGAACGAAGGTCCTATATGTGTATGTAAGATTTGGTTAATTGATGCCTCAGTAAACAAAGCAATTTATTTTGGGCTTTAACCCTTAATAAAAATGTATATATATTCCTATCCTCAGTGATCCTATTATTGTTCTTGTTTTGCTTTTTGCGTTTCAAATAATCGTTAGTTTTATTTATTACTAACACGTTGTAAATTTAATTCTAATTGGAACATTTTTTTTAGCATTGTAAACTAATTGAATTATCTTCTATTCATTTCTAATTAAATTGAATCATTTCTCTTGACATACCATCATATTTTACATCAAAGTTTTAAAATCTAAAACTTAAAAACAGCATTAATTATTATTATTATTATTATTATTATTATTATTATTATTATTATTATTATTATTATTATTATTATTATTATTATTATTATTATTATTATTATTATTATTATTATTATCAATAAGTTGTCCAAAATCGTAAAGTTTTTGTACATTTTTACTGATCACATCATTTAAAACTTTCAAGAAGCTTTTACAGATATTAAACCCAGAATAATCATTAATTATTCCATGATGAAAAGTGAAAAATATACTGCTTTAAAGTTTTTTTTATTAATTTAATTTTTTTTATTTTTTTTTATTTATTTTTTTTTTATTTATTTTTTTCTTTTTAATTTTTCTTCTTTTTCTTTTTCTTTCTTTATTTATTTTTCTTTTTTTATTTTTGAAATTTTTTTTTTGGTATAAGGCCAAAGTGGTCTTTTTGCTGAATCGAAACAAGCATGAATCTCATTTCCAAATACTTCAGATATGAACTGATTCGTTAAAACCTATGAAAATAAAATTAATTGTGAAAATTTTTAAAATTATTTAGTGATTTATTGTTATTCTTACAAAAACTGCAAGATCAATTTATTGTTTTGAATGAAGTACGAGTAAAACGATTGAAAAGATTCCATTTCTTTATTATTTAAAATTAATAAGACAAGTTCAAGCAGTTGCACCTCGGCTTTATAAATAAATTAGTTTTTGTTGAAATATCAGGAAAGACTCACTCACTTAAATGGCTTCAATACCTTATTTCAATCAATATAAACAAATCATATATATATATATATATATATATATATATATATATATATATATATATATATATATATATATATATATATATATATATATATATATATATATATATATATATATTGTGAATTGAATTGCTTCTTTTAAGCTTAATTTTAATTACAAACAGGATAGCAAATACTATGTGCCAAAGCATTTTAATTGGGTCACATTATGTAGCAAAAAATTTAGAGAAAAAAACAAAAAAAAAACATGAAAATATATTAAATGATTAATTAATTTAACCTCTACGTTTCAACATAAAAATGTCATCATCAGGAGGCTGTAAAAAAAAAATAAAAATAAAAATGAAATAAATAAATAAATAAATAATATGCAATATATAAATTATGAAAAGTTTGAAAAAGAAAAAAAAAAAATTATAAATAACAAACAAAATAAAATTAAATTAAAATTTTGCAGTTAAATTATACCATCCATAGCATTAGACAACTAGACAAGTGTCAATAAATAAGGTTTAGGTGAAGAAAATAAGTAATTAGAGTGAGCACAATAACGAAGAACCATAACACAATAATAACAAGATATATATATAAAAATATACATATATATATATATATATATATATATATATATATATATATATATATATATATATATATATATATATATATATATATATATATATATATATATATATATATATATATATATATATATATATATATATATATATATATATATATATATATATATATATATATATATATATATATATATATATATATATATATATATATATATATATATATATATATATATATATATATATATATATATATATATATATATATATATATATAAATATATATATATATATAATTTAAATAACAGAGTTAGCAAAGGGAGCAAATTTGACTTGAACACTTTAAGAAGAAAGAACAAAATGAACCAAACTTAGTATACTATCATTGAAGGTAACGGAGTTAAAGTGGAACAGATACACGAACACACTCATACTATGTAACATGTACACACGCAACACACATACACACAAACATACACGTTGCACATATACATACATACAATCACAAATACCTATGCATACACACTTGCACATATACATACAAACATACATATACACACATATACACATACACACACAACATATACACATACTAAACCTAATAAACCTTGGTTTAACTCTGCTTGTTCTCGTGCTATCCGCCGCAGGGATGCTGCCTTCAGGGACTACCGTCGTCTTCAAACTCCAGAATCTCATGCAACTTATATTTCATCCCGGAATCGTGCAAAATCTATTCTTCGAGATACTAAAAACTCTTTTCTCCGTCGCAAATGCAATAATCTTTCTGGCTCCTCTTCCTCTCGCCCTTTCTGGCATTTTGCAAAAAATGTCAACTCTAACTTTGCTTCTTCCTCTTTCCCTCCTCTAGTATCTTCTGACGGTACAACTGCCGTTTTGCCTTCCTCTAAAGCTGAACTCTTTGCTCAAACTTTTGCCTTAAATTCAACCTTAGACGATTCCGGAGCTGTTCCTACTCCTTCAACCCCCTCTAACTCATTTATGGCTAAAATTGTAATTTCTTCTAAAGACGTCACTTCTGCTCTCTCTGAGCTTAACACTAAGAAGGCGTACGGTCCTGATGGTATCCCTCCTGTGGTTCTCAAAACTTGTGCTTCCGAGCTTGCACCCTGCCTTGGTAAACTATTTCGTCTATGTCTTTCTACTTCAACCTTCCCTTCTTGCTGGAAACGTGCGCTCATTCAGCCTGTGCCGAAGAAGGGGGACCCCTCTCAGCCCTCTAACTATCGTCCTATTTCTTTAACCTCCGTTCTTTCTAAAGTTTTCGAATCTATCCTTAACAGGAAGATTTGGAAACATCTCAATTCTTCTAATCTTATCTCAGATCGCCAGTATGGCTTTCGAAAGAAACGCTCTACTGGTGATCTTCTTTCCCTTCTCTCTGAATCTTGGTCCTCCGCTCTTCGGCATTTCGGTGAATCTTTTGCTGTAGCGCTGGACATATCGAAAGCTTTCGATAGAGTCTGGCACAAAGCTTTGATTTCCAAACTTCCCTCTTTCGGAATCTATCCTTCTCTCTGTGACCTTCTCTCTGATTTCCTTTCGGGTCGTTCTATAGCAGCTGTTGTAGACGGCCACCGTTCATCCTATAAATCTATTAATAGTGGTGTTCCTCAAGGATCTGTCCTATCCCCAACACTTTTTCTGTTTTTCATTAATGACCTTCTCTCTATTACTTCATCTCCTATCCACTCCTATGCTGATGACTCCACCCTTCATTACTCTTTTCATTTTGAAAGACGCCCCTCCCAGCAACAGTTAATAGAGGCAAGGAGGGTGGCCTTGGAGCAACTAACCTCTGATCTATCTCTCATTTCCAATTGGGGCAAAGAAAACATGGTCGTTTTCAATGCCTCAAAAACTCAATTCCTCCATCTCTCTACTCGACACAATCTTCCACACAACTACGATATCTTCTTCGAAAACACGCAACTCAAACCTTCATCTCTCCTCAATATTCTAGGTGTTTCTTTTTCTCGTGATCTTTCTTGGAAAGATCACATTACCTCTCTTTCTAAACAAGCTTCTAAGAGGTTGGGTGTTCTGAGGCGCCTTCAGTATTTCTTTACACCACCCCAGTTGCTTGCTCTGTATAGGGGTGTTGTTCGCCCCTGTATGGAGTATGCGTCACACATCTGGGGTGGTTCCACACACACAGCTCTCCTGGAAAAGGTGGAGTCTAGAGCTTTTCGCCTTATCAACTCTCCTGCTCTCACTAATTCTCTCCAATCTCTTTCTGCCCGTCGAAATGTTGCGTCACTCTCTCTCTATACTATCGCTATTACAATGGACACTGCTCTTCTGAACTCTCTCGTCGCATACCTCCTCCATTAAGAAGGGCTCTGTGCGACTCGTCTTTCTACACAGTCTCATCCTTTCTCTGTCCAACTCTCTGACCCCAGACTTAACCTCTATGCTCAATCTTACATTTACTCTACTGGTAAAGTCTGGAACACACTTCCTTCATCTATTTTCCCAACTACTTATGACTTAAGCACCTTTGAACGCCGTGTATCAGGTCATGTCGGCCTTTAATTTGACCATGTTTCCGACTTTCCTCCCAACTCTGGTGGAACAATGGTTGGCCTCTGGCCTTTGCCCACCAGAGGAGAAATAAAAAAAAAAAAAAAAAAATATACATACATACGGATGCACATACATACATGTACATACACATACATCCATACACATATAAATATATAAATAGTTACTTACGCACGCATATATACATAAACATACATATGCATATACATACATACATACATGTACACATATACATACATACATACATACATACATACAATATACATACATACATATACACACACATAAACATACACATACATGCATACACTTACATACATACATATATAAATTAGTAGTAATCATTCATGCTGCTTGTTTCTTTCTTTGAGAAGGAGAGATTTGGAAGAGCTGGATAACTGTGGGGGGGGGGGGGGGAGAAACAATGTCTGTGATAAAAAAGGTCAACAGGAGACCAAATTAAAGATAATAAAATGAGGATTTTAAGAAGATGGAACTTCTAAATAAATGGAGGACTAGACAGAGAGGGAAACTAATTAGGTACAATATAAAGGGGAGTAGTTGATGACTTGGTATTGAGTTCTGGCTTGTGTTTCTGAATATATAAGGATTCTAATATGCGGAGAGAAGATATATCAGAGTGAGAGTTTAGAATTGTGAAATGTTTAGGAAGAGGAAAAAAGTTACAGGAGTGAGAATGATTGCGAATGTTAGAGAAAGAAGGAGAGGACAAATGAAGAGATGTGCGAAAGGAAATGCCTTGATGTTCAGAGATACGTGTGCGAAGGAGCCGTGTAGTGGAGCCAATATAGCCTCTATTACATAGGGGACAGGAAATTTTATACACTACAGAGGCTTTGAGGAGAGGAGGAAAAGTAGGTTTATAGTGAAAAAAGGAAGAGATCTTGAAAGGAGTATTATAAGAGAAATGGAAGTGGATTTGAGGAAAGTGCGTTTATTGAAATAATTGAAAATATTGAAATAATTTATTGAAAGTGCGAAAGAAATAATTTATTTTGTTTGTTATTTATAATTATTTTTTTTTTCTTTTTCAAACATTTCATAAGTTATATATTGCATATATTATTTATTTATTTATTTATTTTATTTTTAATTTTTTTTTTTTTTACAGCCTCCTGATGATGACATTTTTATGTTGAAACGTAGAGGTTAAATTAATTAATCATATATATATATATATATATATATATATATATATATATATATATATATATATATATATATATATATATATATATATATATATATATATATATATATATATATATATATATATATATATATATATATATATATATATATATATATATATATATATATATATACATATATATATATATATATATATATATATATATATATATATATATATATATATATATATATATATATATATATATATATATATATATATATATATATATATATATATATATACATATATATATA
>SEYY01009750.1:0-5000 GCA_009176605.1 Armadillidium nasatum | reverse complement strand
TCGTAAATATTTATTTCCATAAATTATATATAAAGTGAAAGGTTTTCCGTAATTATTGTTGTACAATTTATGCTCTTGCTTACAAAATTATTGTTTTGTAATTTTTTATAACTGAAAACGAAAGTTTATTGAAATGAAATTATTACGTCATCAAATATTTTGCATCATAGAAAACGGAAAATTTAGGGTAGCATAATCAAGTCTGTAAAGATTATATATATATATATATATATATATATATATATATATATATATATATATATATATATATATATATATATATATATATATATATATATATATATATATATATATATATATATATATTATTATTTCGCTATCACTTTTCCCACTTTCGTGGGGTAGTGTCCGCCACAATTCCCCTACAAACATATCCATTCTTATCTTTAAACACCTTTCACCACCTCCCTCCATCTCACTCTGTCCTCCGCAAGTCTTCTACCCTCTTCTAAACTCAAATTCCTTCCACCCAAAATATCTCTCTCTCCATCCATCCATCTCCAGTTTGGCCTTCCCCTCCCCCTACCACCATCCACCTCGGATCTATGTACCTTGCCTACAATTCTGTCCTCATTCATTCTACATATATGTCCAAACCATTTTAGCACACCTTCCTCCGCTCTAACAACTAAACCCATCTTCCATTTACACATCTCCCTTATTCTTATATATATATATATATATATATATATATATATATATATATATATATATATATATATATATATATATTGAAAGCTCCTTTAATCTCCCTCTCTGACTGTTGTTGTTGTCTGAATGATTAAATGCTTCGTAAAATAAAAATAAAGTAAGTTAGTTAAATTAGACTCAATAACGTGGCAATTGGAAACACAACTAGTTCTTAGAATTTAATAATATAAGAAACATAAATACAAAAACAAAGTAACACTTAAATATTAGTCTTTAATTAATTAATATGTTAGCGTGAATTTAAGGCTTCTTCAGATATAAATGTAAGGATTCTATTTCAATTTACTTTACATGCGAGATCTATTACCAGATCTCACAAAAAACGTACGTTATGTAGAAAGTTGAACTAAATGTATGTCTCAAATGTACAATGTATACACCTACTACGAGAGCTGAAGGAGTATTAACACTCGATCCTAGTAAGACCTTTTGAGAAAGGCTTTACAGTATGGCTCTCCAAGATTTTAGTATCTAGGATCAGTACGAACTCTCTCGTAGTTCTGACTTCTCCAGTCATTTGTTTGTATACTGAAAAGAAAATATAGCCAAATCAATTACCAAATAAACCTCTCTGGTTCGTTTTTGACCCTGCTTATTTTTCAACCGTCTTTTGGAAATCATCTTGTAGCAAAATGATGAAAATCGAATAATCTTTTTTCATAATATTTACAAATAATAATTACTAATATTTCTTATAAAATTATTTTTCCTTTCTTTAATAAAGGCTAACTAAAATATTCTTAATGAGCTTTTTACACGAATAAACATAAATATAATTAAATATAAAGTTAGAAATCACCTCCATTGTATTTCATTATTAACATTATCTTATTACACAACTTTTATTAAAATATGGCTATCAGAATCAATTTGATTAAAAAGATATAATTAGATAAAACTCTTTTTAAAGATTCTTTTTATGTGAACAATCGTTTTGGAACGTTCGAGAAATTGTTCATTCGCACACATTGTGTTAATTTCCAAATGTGGCTATATTTACTCTTTTAAATACTTTATTAATAAATAAAGGAAAATTATATCTTAAATATAATATTAAATATTAATATAAATATGAATAAATATATACAAATATATATAAAGGATTATATAAATAAATCAAAAGAAATAAAACCTTCAATAAAATATCATTTCTCATATTAAACGAAATCTTTTAACACGACTTTTTTCGAAAAGAAATTTAATTGCTTTAACCTCGATTTCAACAATTTATTATGAGCAAATGAAAATATTAATAATAAAACCCTTGATAAAAATGAAAACTACTTATAACAGACTATAAAAATAAAATGACAAATATAAATAAAGACATATAATATAAGATAATAATATGATAAATTGCAGTGTTTGTTCTATTGAGAGATATCATTTTAACGTTTAATTTTAAGTTCCCATTAAAAATTTACTTTTAATTAATATTATATAAATTCTTTAAGAAATTAATATCATATCTTATACATTTTAACATATTAAAAATAATATGTAACTTTTATTATAAACATATCTAACTTGTCTTAATTAAAGGGAAAATAAATAAAAATGTAAATAAAATAAATATTCAACCTTTAAACTTTTAACTCAATAATAAAAAAGTAGATATATTTATATACTTTTTAAGCTTTTATATATATATATATATATATATATATATATATATATATATATATATATATATATATATATATATATATATATATATATATATATATATATATATATATATAAACCCAAATAAAAATATGTTTAACTAATAAAAATTAATCATTAAAAGTCAAGCGAAAATCAACTATTTTTTTAAGATTTCTCAAACTTGCGGAAAACTGTGAAAGTTAATGCAATTGCGTTTAGAAATATTTACAAAACATTTTGATGAACTAACGTAAATTATAAATCTTTTATAATATATATATATATATATATATATGAATATATATATATATATATATATATATATATATATATATATATATATATATATATATATATATATATATATATATATATATATATATATATATATATATATATATATATATATATATATATATATATATATATATATATATATATATATATATTATATTACTTTGATTCTATAAAGTCAGAATATATACAGCAGTTGTGGTGTGAACCGTGAGGCGCGACGGCATCAACGCATTCACATCGAACTGAACCACATCATAACTTAATTGAAATGATGTTGTAACTCAAAAATACTTTTATGTCAGAAAACTTCAATTTTCAAAATCATCATTAATTAATTTTATTTTAGACTTGCACAGAAATAATTTTATAATAAGAAACATTTATTATTTATTATAAGTAAATTTTGTGATAAAATTTCGTGTTTGTTCTTTAAAATCAAATATTATACAGATATTTATATAAATAATATACACTGATATAAATAATATTCACTTATTTTTGAATTAAGTTATGAAGCTATTAACTTTTTTTTCTAAACTGAATGATCTCTCGGAGAAAAAATTTGTTAACTTTTTATTTAAATATTTTGGATTGTTTGTGATGTTAAAAAAAATAAAAATATTAATAAAAAATGATATAATTTTCTGATATTTTAATTACAAAATTTACTTAGATTTTGATTTCTATAATAATAATAATAATAATAATTAATTATTATTTATTATTATTATTATTATTATTATTATTATTATTATTATTATTATTATTATTATTATTATTATTATTATTATTATTATTATTATTATTATTATTATATTATTATTATTATTATTATTATTATTATTATTATTATTATTATTATTATTATTATTATTATTATTATTATTATTATTATTATTATTATTATTATTATTATTATTATTATTATTATTATTATTATTATTATTATTATTATTAATGCCGTTTTCAAATTTTAGATTTTAAAACTTTGATGTAAAATATAATGATAAGTTAAGAGAAATGATTCAATTTATTTGCATTGAATATTTAAAATAATTAGAAATGAATAAAAGGCCTCAAATATTTGATAATTCAATTAATTTACAATGTAAACAGGAAATGTTCCAATTAGAATTAAATTTAGAATGTGTTTGTAATAAATAAAAACACAAACGAATATTTAAAACGCAAAAGCAAAAATAATAAAAATCAAATATATCAAATATGATAAAATCAAATAATTAAAGCATTGAAGATGAGAATAAAATTGTATACCTTTTTTGGGAGGTTGAGGCCCATAAATATTATCAGATTATCATAATTTTATCAGAGTACAGCAAATACTAAAATGTTAGCTTTAGAGACCTGGTTAGTAATAATTTTTTAATAAAAATTGTTTATTATTTATTGTAAATTAAATGATTAAAATAAAAATTAATATTAATTTCTTGAAAATTTCAAAAATTATACAAAATTTTATACGTTTTTCAATTAAATGGGAAACTTTTATATAAATGTCCTTAGACTAATTTAATTAAATTATTCAGAGGTAAATTAGTTGTCCATTTATTTAAATAGTATTTCTTGCTGATGCTTCATAAACAAAATAAAAAAAAAGAGTTTTAGTTAAAAATGATATCAATCTTACATTCACATATATTTTAATTAAAAAAGTTTTTGAATTTGATTACAATAGTAAAGTTGAGTTGGTTGACTCTGTTTTAATTTTTAATTTTATTTAAAAAAAAAGAAAAAAAATTAAATTTATTTAAATTAAAAGAAAAGAGATTTTAAATTTGTATTGACTACTATTTCCATTTACCATCTTTAATTTGCTAAAAAGAAAAGTTAAAAGTATATTTATATATATTTTATATATTATTATATATTATATATATATATATATATATATATATATATATATAATATATATATATATATATATATATATATATATATATATATATATATATATATATATATATATATATATATATATATATATATATATATATATATATATATATATATATATATATATATATATATTAGTGATGGATCGGATGTCATATTTTCCAATTTGCGGATGCGGATGCGGATTTTGAATTTTGAGAAAGTGCGGATGCGGATGCGGATGCGGATGTTGAATTTTCAAAAGTGCGGATGCGGATGCGGATGCGGATGCGGATGTTGAATTTTCGAAAAGTTCGGATGCGGATGCGGATGCGGATGTTAATTTTGATGAGGATGCGGATGCGGATGCGGATGCGGGTTATATATATATATATATATATATATATATATATATATATATATATATATAT
>SEYY01009749.1:65000-67500 GCA_009176605.1 Armadillidium nasatum | reverse complement strand
TACCCAAACAAAATCATACACATATATATATATATATATATATATATATATATATATATATATATATATATATATATATATATATATATATATATATATATATATATATATATATATATATATATATATATATATATATATATATATATATATATTATATATATATATATATATATATATATATATATATATATATATATATTATATATATATATGTATATATATATATATATATATATATATATATATATATATATATATATATATATATATATATATATATATATATATATATATATATATATATATATATATATATATACACACATATATATAATCCACTCTCACATTCATAGTCTCGGATACTTATATAATCATACACACTTACATATACACTCGTATATACAATCACACATACACATAAAGTCGTGTACATATATATGCTCAATTAAATATATACACCATTCATAAACGTTTATACACAAGAGTGCGCGTCATAAACATTAGACACCATGATACTCTCTCCAAAAAATTTTAATTCGTTTTCTTTAAATCCTTAACTTTTCTTTTCTCTTCCCAACAAATGCTCGATTATTTTCGTTTTTCTTTTTTCATTTTATTTTGTTTTATTTTTAATTTTATTTTTACTTTTTTTTTTATTTTATTTCATTTTTATTTCTTTATTTTTAAAAATCTCTAATTTTTCTTTGTTTTTTTTTTTATTTTTGTAAGTTTTTAAAATTTTTTAAACTTTTTCAATTTTACATTATGCTGTAAAACATTTCAACACGTAAAGAGTTTTTAAAAACTCATCCATCAGCCATACACACGCACATCCATACACTCACTCATATACACACACAAGCAAAAAGATATATCCACTCAACATTTATCTTTCCCTTAACTTTTCTTAATTAAAGTTCCTAACCTTTACCATTTTACTCAACAAACCGTTTTCTGTTTCACGAACCCTAACTTTTTCTATTTTAAGATCTCCATACCTTTCCTTCCATACAAATCCTAATCCGA
The DNA here is from genome assembly GCA_009176605.1 of Armadillidium nasatum. Taxonomy (NCBI): domain Eukaryota; kingdom Metazoa; phylum Arthropoda; class Malacostraca; order Isopoda; family Armadillidiidae; genus Armadillidium; species Armadillidium nasatum. The sequence goes on along the minus strand of SEYY01009749.1, from coordinate 66,471 downwards.
ATTATTATTATTATTATTATTTTTATTATTATTATTATTATTATTATTACGCTCATCATTTTATAGACCTAGAATTTATTCTTAAACTATAAACCCTAATATATAATTGAAAATATTAAAAAAAAAACCGAAAATAGAAAGCCTATCACTTAGCTTTATTAAAATAAATATCAACCATTTTGTGATCAAAAGAAATTTATGTAAATTATAAAATATTATAAAATTATAATTATAAAATATAAAATTATAAAACTTTATCTAACAAAAATGTAATATTAATTTTATTTACATTTTTTTCCCCTCCTAATTGGAATACTATGTTTATATATATTTTTTTTTATTTGAAAAGAAAATATTACATTATTCAAAACATTTCCGACAAGGCACGATTATTCAAATATTTAAACATTGATTTAGAGTTTACAAAATATAATTTATTTAAATCTTTGAAAATAAAATACACAATTTTGTTTACAAAGGCTTCATTAAATTAATTTTAATTCAAATTAGCATTATTTGATCATTAAATACAATTATAATAAAAGTTTAGCATTAATAAAAACAATAATAATAAAATAATAATAATAATAATAATAATAATAATAATAATAATAATAATTAATAATAATAAAAATAAAGTAATAATAATAATAATAATAATAATAATAATAATAATAATAATAATAATAATAATAATAATAAGTAATAATAATAATAGTAATAGTAATAAATTAATAATAATAATAATAATAATATAATTATAATAATAGTAATAATAATAATAAAGAACCTTTTCCAATAAATTGCTATTATTAGTTAAGAATTTATAATACAATCGGATCAGAATTTTGTTTTTATTCGGAACATCTGCATTCATACAAACATCCGCGAAAGACATCCAAATAAAGTTATTATCCGAAAAAATCCGAATTTCTTTATTATACTCTGATATCTGAAATCTCGTATTCGGTACACCTTTATTAGAGGTATGAAATATATTATTATTTCTTTTAAATATTATATTGTATTATATTATATTATATTATATATATTTTATTATATTATATTATATTATTTTTAATGAATGCAACTCGTTCAGAGTTTCAGCAACTTAAAATTATATATATATATATATATATATATATATATATATATATATATATATATATATATATATATATATATATATATATATATATATATATATATATATATATATATATATATATATATATATATATATATATATATATATATATATATATTATATATATATATATATTTTAACCCTGTTCTATAATAATTATATTCTGAAATAAAATACAATGTTTCTATCTCTCAATAGAAAAATATAAGTACAGATCTCACAATCTGAGCTTTACAATAATGACTTCTCTCAAAGCCAATACACTTTTCGCAAAGTTCTAACTCGCATTAGAAAATAGATCCTCGCAAATCTATATACTCCAGA
>SEYY01009749.1:52500-57500 GCA_009176605.1 Armadillidium nasatum | reverse complement strand
AAATTTTCTTTAGGAGGGACTTGTAGGGTTTTTTCTTATTCTCTTATTGTTCTAACAACTCCTCCATGAATAGGGCTCTGCCAGTGAACTGTGGTGATGAGTAATTTATATATATATATATATATATATATATATATATATATATATATATATATATATATATATATATATATATATATATATATATATATATATATATATATACTATAGCCTATTATATATTGGAAACGTAAACATCCGAATCTGAAGAATGTTAAAAACTAAACATCCGCATTCAAATTCGCATATCCGTGGATATTAAATATTTTGAAATCCGATACATCACTATAATATATATATATATATATATATATATATATATATATATATATATATATATATATATATATATATATATATATATATATATATATATATATATATATATATATATATATATATATATATATATATATAGAGAGAGAGAGACAAATAATATTAATGAAATAAATATAAAAAATTAAAAATATAAAATATAAAATTTAATTTTCATCATAAATATATTCAATCTGTCCATGGCGTTCGCGATAATATTTTTAAATAGAAAAACATTTTTATTTTTTATGATTTTTTTATTTTTTTTATTTTTTATTCTTTTTCAAAACCTCAAAATTTAAAAGGAAAAAAAAAAAAACTGAAATGGGAACTGATAATTATGGTTTAATCAAAAGAGTTAATTAAGTGTGAATTAATTAATTCTTAAATTAAAAATTAAATTTTATTTAGTTTAAAGATATAAGGTATATATATATATATATATATATATATATATATATATATATATATATATATATATATATATATATATATATATATATATATATATATATATATATATATATATATATATATATATATATATATATATATATATATATATATATATATATATATATATATATATATATATATATATATATATATATATATATATATATATATATATATATATATATATATATATATATATATATATATATATATATATATATATATATATATATATATATATATATATATATATATATATATATATATATATATATATATATATATACACACTCACGTACTTGAGTGAGCCGGTTCGATCGCACTTGGAGGATCCTAGGCTATATAATACCTAGAAAAGTTCCTCTCCTAGAATAAAGCAATGCCCGTGAGATGTGAACTTATATATATATATATATATATATATATATATATATATATATATAATATATATATATATATATATATATATATATATATATATATATATATATATATATATATATATAAGGAGAGAGAGAGAGAGAGACAAAGCTGAAATATAAGTACCCCTGAATATATATATATATATATATATATATATATATATATATATATATATATATATATATATATATATATATATATATATATATATATATATATATATATATATATATATATATATATATATATATATATATATATATATGGTGGTATTTATAACTTCCTCGTTGGAAGGTAAAGCATAAAAGCAACATATGTAAACTGCAAAATTCATCTAAAAAAGGCTATAAAATAAATTGTTAAATGATCGTACAAATTTTGAAATACTTTGCAGATTCCTTTAATTAAAAATTAAAAAATTTTTATTTAGATTTATGGACAACATTGACACTGCTCTTTTGAACTCTCCTTTGTCATACGTCCTCCATTGTGAAGACTTGTGGAACAAAATATTTACACAGTCTCATCATTTCTTTGAATAACTCTCCGACCTCGTACTTAACCGCTATCCTCATTCTTACATTTACCTTTCTGGTAAAGTTAGGAAAATAATCCTTTTATATATTTTCAGAGTTTCCTTTGAGTTTACACCTTCAAAATTATTTTCACGGAAAAAGAATGTTTTTAACTTAAAATTAAAAATTCTACTCTAGTAGAAATTGTTAGACCACCAGGATTTGTATACCAGATATATATATATATATATAGTATATATATATATATATATATATATATATATATATATATATATATATATATATATATATATATATATATATATATATATATATATATATATATATATATATATATATATATATATATATATATATATATATATATATATATATATATATATATATATATATATATATATATTATATATATATATATATATATATATATATATATATATATATATATATATATATATATATATATATATATATATATATATATTATATATATATATATATATATATATATATATATATATATATATATATATATATATATATATATATATATATTCACCTCTGGTGGTCAAAGGTCAGTGTCCTACGATAATTTCCTCCAGAGTTAGGGATAAAAACGGAAATTTGTCAAGTTAAAGTCGACATGTTTCTATATACTGCGTTTGAAGCTGTGAAAGTCATAGGGAGTTAGTAAAATAGATAAAGGGAGTGTGTTCTAGACTTTATTAGTAGAGTATATGTAAGATTGAGCATAAATGTTAAGTCTGGGTCAGAGAGAAAGGATGAGACTATGTTGAAAGGCGTATTTCACAAGCATTTCTCGATGAAGGAGGTATGTGACGGGAGAGTTCAGAAGAAATAGTGTCCATCGCAATAGGGATAGTATAGAGAGAATGACTCAACAGTTCTACGACAGAAAGAGACTGGAGAGAATTGGAGAGGAAATGTTGATAAGACAAAAAACCTTAGACTCCACCTTTTCAAGGAGAGCTGTATGAGTGGTACCACTCTAGATTTGTGATGCGTTTTCCATATAGGGGCGGACAACACCCTTATAAAGAACAAGCAACTGGGGTGAAATGAAGAAATTCTGAAGGTGACTTAGGACTCCAATCCTCTTGGAAGCTCGTTTTAAAAGAGTAGTAATGTGATATTTCCAAAAAAGATCACGAGAAAAAGAAAAAAGATGAAGAAGAGATGAAGGTTTGAGTTGTGTTTTTCGAAGAAGGTACCATAATTGTGTGGAAGATTGTTGAATTGAGAGATGGAGGAACAGAGATTTTGAGGTATTGATGACGACCATGTTTTCCTTTCCCCAAATTGAATTTTGAGATAGATCAGAGGTCAGTTGCTCCAAGGCTACCATCCTTGCATTTATTAACTGTTGTTGGGAGGAGCATCTTTTAAATGGACAGGATGGGATAGGACATGAAGTAACAGAGAGAGAGAGTCATTAATTAAAAGTTGGAAAAGTGTTGGAGATTATTGCGAATGCCACTATTAATAGATTTTTAGGTTGAACAGTGATCATCTACAACAGCTGCTGTAGAACGAACAGAAGAGGTCAAAGAGAAAAAGCATAGATTCCGAAAGAAGTTTTAGAAATCAAGCTTTGTGTCAGACTCAATTGAAAGCTTTTGATATGTTCAGCGCTACAGCAAAAAATTCACCGAAATGCCAAAGAACGGAGGACCAAGAGTCAGAGAAAAGGGAAAGAATATCACCAGTAGAGCGTTTTTTACGAAAACCATACTAGCGATCAGATATAAGATTTAGAAGAATTGAGATGTTTCTAAATCTTCTTGTTAAGGAATGGGATGGTAGTTGGAGGGTTGAAAGAGGTTCTTCTTTTACGGCACAGACTGAATGAGAGCACATTTCCTGTAATAAGGGAAGGCTGAAGTTGAAAGATAAAGACGAAATAGTTTACCAAGGCAGGGTGCAAGCTCGGAAGCACAAGTTTTGAGAACCATAGGAGGGATATCATTATATACCATTTAGACAGTATGCCATCTTAGTGTTAAGCTCAGAGAGAGCAGAAATGACATCTTTGGAAGAAATTACACATTTAGGCATAAATGAATTGGAAGGGGTTCAAGGAGTAAGTACAGCTCCGAGATTGTCTAAAATTGAATAAGAGGCAAATGCTTGAGCAGTTGTACAGTCAGAAGGTGCTAGAGGAGGGAAGGAGGAAGAAAGAAATTACAGTTGACATGTTTGCAAAATACCACAAAGGGCGTGAGGAAGAAGTACCAGAAAAGATATATATATAATATATATATATATATATATATATATATATATATATATATATATATATATATATATATATATATATATATATATATATATATATATATATATATATATATATATATATATATATATATTTAACGATTTTTTTTTCTTTCTCTTTCCATTTCCCTTTACAATGGTTAATGCGGATTTACCAATATTTACACGACTGAAAATAAATACACTGAATACTTTGTATTGAACTTGCATGACAGTTTTATGATGAAGCCAAAATAAAAAAATAAAATAAATAAATAAATAAATAAAATGAAAAATAAATGAATAAATAAATAAATAAAAATAATAATAGAAAAAAAATTAAATTCAAATTTTCGAAATTCAACAACGATATTATCATTAAATTTTTTCTTCTGAATTTCATGAATTAAATATTACGTTTGCTGACAATGAGAAAAATTGTTTCTATTTTCAGTAATATAATCTCTTTACTCATTTATTTATTTATTTATTTATTTATTTATTTATTATTATTATTATTATTATTATTATTATTATTATTATTATTATTTATTATTATTATTATTATTATTATTATTATTATTATTATTATTATTATTATTATTATTATTATTATTATTATTATTATTATTATTATTATTATTATTATTATTACTAATATTATTAGTATTATTAGAAGTAGTAGTAGTACAAGTTGCAGGTTACAGCTTAATATTTTTGATATATATATTATATATTTATATATAATATATATATTATAATATATATAATATATATATATATATATATATATATATATATAATAATATATATATATTAATATATATTATATATATATATTATTGATAGGATGATTAATGAAGAATTAAAGGAGATGTGCATCCTCATCAAAATTAACATCCGCATCCGCATCCGCATTTCGCAAAATTCAACATCCGCATATCCGCATCCGCACTT
>SEYY01009749.1:42500-45000 GCA_009176605.1 Armadillidium nasatum | reverse complement strand
AGAATTATAAATTGCATACCACATTCCGTTGGTAGAAACTTTACAAATGTGTTGCACGGGGAGGGAGAGAGAGAAGAGAAGAGAGGAGTATATAAGATAGACTGTGCAGATTGTAATAAGAAATATATTGGGGAAACGAATGATTTGAAGAGACGCATCTATCAACACAAATATAGCCTTGAAATCGGAGACCGAAATTCCTTCTCTTCACAAACATAGAGTCGATCATAATCACTTTATAGATCCTAATACCAATAAATTATTATTTACTAGTGGCAATGTTGATCACAGGAGACTTATAGAATCTTTTTTGATTAAAAACATTCCTAATTTTAATTCAGATGTAGGTAGTTTTAATATAGATAATTTCCTTAATAATTGTTTAGCCACAGATCCCGTCTTCTCAAAGGTTTTAAAAAGTAGTTCCTGATATTGCACAGAATATTTTTTTTTTTTTTTTTTTTTTTTTTTTTTTTTTTTTTTTTTTTTTTTTTTTTAGGTAATTTTTTTTTTTTTAAAAAAATTTTAATTTTAATTTTTTTTTTTTTTTTTTTTTTTTTTTTTTTTTTTTTTTTTTTTTTTTTTTTTTTTTTACACGTTTGTTCGTTCGTGCTGTAATAATGGTTTGTGTGTTCGCTCCTTGGTTTCACATCGAGTTGCGTGTTTTCATCCTTAAGTTTTCCAGTCTTATTTCACTATTGTTTCTTCCTCGGCCTGAAGAGGACTCCCGGTTGTTTCGGAGTCGAAAGCTTGCCTTTTTACTTTATAACTTATTTCCAATTTTAATCTATCATTTGTGCGAATTTTAGTGTTTTATCTTTTAATGTTTTAGATCGGCCTTAGCGCATTACAGGCTTGTTTCCAGCCTCATCACATAGGGTGATATTTATATATATATATATATATATATATATATATATATATATATATATATATATATATATATATATATATATATATATATATATATATATATATATTATATATATATATATATATATATATATATATATATATATATATATTGCAATAAACTTGCTTTACTGACCGTTTCTATTGACTTTTCTTAATAAATTACCTTTGCAAATCTTAAATGATGATTGCTTACATTCCATCTACTAATAAAGCATTTTTCAACAAATGTTCCAAAATGCTCTCTCTAAATGTTACAGCGACTCGGTATTATTATGAACCCCAGAATGGGAATACACCACAATATAAGTATACAAAGTCAGTTAACGTATCACAGATAGCTATGAATGAGTTATTATTTTATTTATTCAAACCGACAACATGTGTTGAGTAGCTTGACGTGCACATTTATATAAAAAGCCATCAATAATATTGTATTTCGCGTTGTAGGCTACCTCATAGATTTCGGACGTAAATATAGCTAAATAAATCTTACGCCACCTGCCTTTCGGAACTAGTACCCTAAACTGTCAGTAACGTCTAATTTGTGTGCGTGTTTGGTGCTCTTTGACATAAGCCCTTGTTGGAGGAACTAACTGATATGTATTTTGTGCATTGTCGAATAAATGGGAATTTGAATTTGAGTCGTCAGCTGTATGCAGAAACCTATCCCATCAAGACGATATCTCGCAAATTGAACGTTTGCTGTATTCCATCAGCGTTTCGTGAGAGTTTGGAACTTTTCAACGATGAACAACCAATGGTGGTACAATACATCCACACGCCTGAAGTGAAGATAAATATGCTAGACAGCATTGATGAACGGCCTGGAACCAGTACACGCAAACGTTCTGGAACTTAACGTGTTTCACATCCAACAATATGGAGAATCCTCCACGAATTTACTCTACCTGTTTTATGTGAAATAGGTGCAGATTTCTAATCACGGTTACAGCCTAGTTAATGGTTTCTCCGACAGTGCAATTATTTACTATTTCATTCAATGATTCACAGTTTCATCCATATGTCCACTTTACGGATGTACCAAAATTTGCAATAGATTCGATAATGAACACTCACAATGAACATTGATGTAACTACGCCAATTCTCATGCTATGATAGAATCCCGACATCACCAAACATTTTCTTTTAATGTATCGTTGGTTTTCATTTGTTAGGATCAAAATTTTTGCCAGAACATTTTCAGGATCTTTGCACAGGTGAGCTTTGAAGTAAGATCTGGCGGAACTCCTGGACAACTCATTAACTTTTGGATTATGCACGATGGTACTACTCTATACTTTTGTTTGTTTCCAGACAATATTTTGACGATATGTTTCCAAACCGATTGATTAGTTCAGATGGGTCTGTTGCGTGGTCTGCGCACCCTCCCGATTGAAACTAACTGGACTTCTACATTTGAGACAATTTTCGGCAACTCTTATTTGCAACACGTTACTACTGTCGCGTTCTTCGTGATCTTATAATAAACAAAGCCTTGGACGTTAAAAGAAACACCTCCGGAATTTCGAGCATTTCCTTTAAAATGTATATAATAATAAGAATATTTAATTCTTAGAGTGTTCG
>SEYY01009749.1:30000-32500 GCA_009176605.1 Armadillidium nasatum | reverse complement strand
TATATATATATATATATATATATATATATATATATATATATATATATATATATATATATATATATATATATATATATATATATATATATATATATATATAGAGAGAGAGAGAGAGAGAGAGAGAGAGAGAGAGAGAGAATCCAAGGATTTGTTCTTGGTGAACCTTATACGTATTATAAAGCTTATAAAGCATAATGCCAACAACGTAGGAAGCAACATAATGCAAAACAAATTATAAGATTTAATAATTATTATAAGTAACTAGACGTTTCGGATTAATTTACAAAATCCATTATCAATATTATCTGTAAGAAGATCAAAAGAATAATTAATAACAGGTCACAAAATGAAAAAAAAGTCTTTAAAATTAAGATTATTGATATAGAGGAAAAAAACAAAAAACAAAAACAAGCTTGCTCAGTAGTTCATTTGTTCATTTGTAGAGCATTCGCCTAGCGAGCTAGAGGACGTGGTTAGAACTTGAGGGAAGGATTCAATTTAATAAACTGATTTTTAATATTGACCGATTTTTATGAAATTTGGAGGGTATATGTATTTTAACGCGCTGAAAAAAACTCGATTTCTGGCATTTTTCTCTATCTGTAATGGTTTTAAAAATTTGTTGGAAAATTTACTCGTGATAAAAATGAACAGAAGTCAAAAACTACTGTTCGACTTAATCTGAAAATTGAACTGTATATTCACAGTTCCAATAGTTACAAACTCTATTTGGCGGTTTTGATATCTGATCTAGAAAAAAGATATATGTCCTTATATGACTGCCTGTTTAAAAAAAGTTTTTGAAGATTTACCCCCCACCTCGAAGAAAATAAAAAAAACTTCACGCAAGACTTTTTTAATTTTTGGCTGATGTATAGAGGAGTGACAGGACCTACAACCTTCTCTCAATACAATTTTCAATGATTTTTGTTGTTTTCGAGATATAGCCTCTCAAAGTTTGACAATTTTTTAAAAAAATTCAAATTTTCAAAATTTGAGAGGCTATATCTAGAAAACAACAAATAACATTGAATGATGTATTGAGATAAATTTGTAGCCATTTTTGTTTAAGTTTCTTACATGTTACCGCCACTCACGGGCAGAGCCATTTTCAAGGAAAAATGAAAAAGTCTTACATGTAGTTTTTTTTTTTTCTCCTGATTTTTTCTAAAGCAGATATTAAAAATCTTCACGTAGTGTTTGTAGCTATTGGAACTGTGAATATACAATTAAATTTTAAGGTAATTTTGACCAGTAGTTTGGCCCCGCTAATCACTTTTTTCCTGTGGAAATTTTGCCCAAAAACTTACAAACTGTTTTAGAGACAGAAAAACGTCAAAAATTCTTAGACTGTTGAACTGCATAGATCCAGTAAATTTGAAATTTATCAGTCAAGAAATAAAAAAGTGATTTAACATTTTACCCTCCCTTTAAGCGATTCTTTTTCCACTTTGCTATAGCTGCAGCTCCTGTAATGAGCACATTAGAAGCGTTCTTGCTTCTGATGGATTTAAAATCGGCATCCGCGATAGGCTTGCCTAGTCAGCAGTATTTGTGGTAGGCCTTGAAACCCAGGGACTATTGCGAAAAATCACACTGATAGGGAGTAAGCCCGATAGATTTTTTAAAAAAAAATTACCAAAGTACACATCTATTAAATCAAAATAGTCTTCTCCATATAACACGTCATGTGAGCTGCTATTTTTTTATTATTTTTTCTGCAGCGTAAAATGTTATCGAATAACTTACAAGATTTAAAATACAATTAAAATATTTATTTATAAATTAAAAAAGGGCATTAACTATTACTCTTTTTCCAAAACACAATTGTAAGTTGCTGCAAGTTATGCATGTCTTACAAGGAGTTGCTTTTAAAAGCATTTCAAATTGGTATTGGACACACTGGCAAAATTATTATTTTTTGTACATCAATGTTAATAAATTAAAAGAAACTTTATATTGAATTTTTTAAAAATATTGTGTTTTCCTCATTTACAAGCATACACACGCGCGCGCACACAGACTCACGCACACACACACACACACACACACACACACACACACACACACACACACACACACATACATATATATATATATATATATATATATATATATATATATATATATATATATATATATATATATATATATAATATATATATATATATATATATATATATAATACATATATATAACTCACCTATATAGGTTTATGAAAATTTATTTAAAAGCACAGAAAACTGACCTTATAGACAAAGGCAAAAGATAAGCCACATAATTCCTGAAATTTATAAACGCTTTTAGCAAATTAAGATCAGGCGGAAATTGCAATAATGAAATCGATTATCCATTGGCCGAAAACTATTTTCTTGATTAAAACTGTTGTGCGCATATATATATATATATATATATATATATATATATATATATATATATATATATATATATATATATATATATATATATATATATATATATATATATATATATATTATAA
>SEYY01009749.1:10000-20000 GCA_009176605.1 Armadillidium nasatum | reverse complement strand
ATATATATATATATATATATATATATATATATATATATATATATATATATATATATATATATATATATATATATATATATATATATATATATATATATATATATATATATATATATATATATATATATATATATATATATATATATATATATATATATTATATATATATATATAATATATATATATATATATATATATATATATATATATATATATATATATATATATATATATATATATATATATATATATATATATATATATATATATATATATATATATATATATATATATATATATATATATATATATTTGCTGTAAAGTTATAAATTTTCCAAAACTTTGAACAAAACAATAATTTCAAAGGTATTTTGCAGAGATAATGCTAACTCAGTACCTACGATTACAAGGCATCAACAAAGGTCTTAAATTCATAAATTAAATTGTAAGAGGATTAATACAGAAGGTTTAAGACTCGCTCCAGTGAAATTTAAGAACATTTTGTATCATTTTAAATGTGCTTATCATTATACTTTCAGAATATCGAACTTAAAATTGGTGTAACATATTGTAATAATTTTATATTATTTATATTTAAAAATGTTTTACTAAAGATTCGAAATTAAACTTTCAAATAAATGTTAATTTTATTCAATATTCTTTTTGTAAAACTTTTTTTTTTTTATTTTAAAATTTTGTTTCTTAAAAAATATATTTTTAAAATAAAATGTTTTTTAAAATTTCTTTTGTTAAATATATATTATATATATATATATATATATATATATATATATATATATATATATATATATATATATATATATATATATATATATATATATATATATATATATATATATATATATATATATATATATATATATATATATATATATATATATATATATATATATATATATATATATATATATATATATATATATATATATATATATATATATATATATATATATATATATATATATATATATATATATATATATATATATATATATATATATATATATATATATATATATATATATATATATATATATATATATATATATATATATATATATATATAAAGTTCCAAATTTTATCAAAGTTTCCAAATTTTGCCATGTTTCTCCACCTGTCACTCATAATGACTGTAAGAATAAATTGAATTCTGCTTTTTTTTGAACTTCTTCATCCAGTTTTTCGTGAGTTAATCGTGTAGCAATTGCTACCTACCATTCCAAAGTTCCCAAACTTATCTTTGTCTTGATGAATATTGATTTTTTAATAGCTTTGTTTTTAATCATGAATATTCATTAGAGAAACCCCGAGTATTTTACCATTGTTTAAATATTACTACTCCATTTCTATCATAACCTCTACTCCTATGTTCTCGTGTTGTGTATAAACCACTTGTATAACAAGGTTAATTTTTTAAGCAAAACTTTATCACTGAATATATGGTTGCTGAAATTCCCTTTTTAAACATGGCATCGATTGGAAATTAACCTACAGCTGCAAAATTAGCAACGATTTTTATTATCTCTCTTTCTTGATAAAAATCAGCAGTATTGGCTGAAAATACTTTGAAGAACTCACTATAGAATCTTCCGCTCTGGATTGCATTAGGGTAAAACTATTTAGTGATGTCGGACTCTTTATAGAATGTTTTTTTCGGGGGTATGTCTAAAGAAGAGACTTGTGGAAAACTCTTTTCATTTAATCATCGATGAGCATATTTTTGTATTTTACCTCTTCAACATTAACTTTTAGATTTTCTGTCATTGGAAAACGAAAATGTAACAAAAATGAAAAGAACTGAAAGGTTTGCAACTAAACAAGGGATAGAGAATTGCATATTCAGCATTTCAGTATCCAAACTTTGAAGAAAATAATTCTTATTGTTGAAACATAATTTGCTGAGTCAGCCAATCTCATACGTAAAATAACATTTATCTTTAGAAATTACAGCTCATGACGATTTTGATTGTTTGATCGTGAATAAACAGGACATTGACGAAACTGAAATAAACTAAATATTATTTTCCAATTATTATGTAAATTAACATAGAGATATCTTGGGGACCGGAATAAAATCACACTTATATATATATATATATATATATATATATATATATATATATATATATATATATATATATATATATATATATATATATATATATATATATATATATATATATATATATATATATACCTTTGTTCCCCTATTGAGCGAAATCTTTATCATAAACAGGATGGCCAGAAATGAACGTAACATCAGTTTTTTTATTATTATTTTACTTTTAATGATCTCAAGATTTTTTATATTTAATAAAATCTAACGTTTCGGTTCCACTATCATTGAACCATTAGCAAGAGAACTGAAAAGGAAATTACATGATCAATAATACAGAGGAAAAAAAAAATATATGTATTCATATGGAAATATGTATGTGTGAATTCTGATGTGAGTGTGTATGTGTATATGTAGATGTGTGAGCATCTTTACGTTGATTGAGTACATGCAGGTATGTACGTTTCCAGGAATGATTATGTATGATTGGACTCCCTATTTCTGCTATTAGACTATATCTTCCCTTATCTGATTTAATTTCATATATAACTTACTCATTTCAAATTTTACAATTACCAACCAACTGTCGTTTCAAATACAATCTCAAAAGACGATTATATTCCTTACAGTTTTCATTTATTATTAGTGTGCTGTTTATTTATCTAGTTAAAAATTTTGATTTCGTCTTTTCCACAAGTTTCATAAGTGTTAGATAACTTTTGTGTAGTGAAAACAAATTTTTTTTCCCTCTGTGTTATTGATCATGTAATTTCCTTTTCAGTTCTCTTGATGGTGGTTCAATGATAATGGAACAGAAACGTTAGACTTTGTTGAATATAAAAAAATGCATAATGTAATTCTGTTTTAAAATCTTGACATCATTAAAAGTAAAATAATAAAACACTGATGTTACTTTCATTTCTGGCCATCCTGCTAATGATATATATATATATATATATATATATATATATATATATATATATATATATATATATATATATATATATATATATATATATATATATATATATATATATATAATGTCTATACTTTTTTCGCTATAAATTTAGGGTATCATTATAAAAGCTCGCTTCTTCTTTATCAATGAATTTTATTGCATTTCAAAATATTCATTTTAGGGTCAAATTCCATTTCTAATGAATTTTATCTCTGCTCAATTGCTTAGTGTACATTAATGATGATAAAAACGACTTTATTTCCCTTTTAAAATTATCATCTTGAAAAATGAGAAAACGAACACTAAACGAGTTCAATGATTGAATTTTTATTATTCCTTTCGACTTCGTTTTCAACTTCAACTTCAACTTCAACTTCTTGCTCGAGTTGATATTCGAACATGCTTGTCCCCAAAAATTATTATTCCTATTAATGATCTCAAAAGCGAAAAAAATTTAAAATTATGAAATACTATATTGAGTTTCTATAGTAGAATAAAGAATAAATTAGGTCTTGTAAAATATTTGATACAATATATATATATATATATATATATATATATATATATATATATATATATATATATATATATATATATATATATATATATATATATATATATATATATATATATATATATATATATATATATATATATATATATATATATATATATATATATATATATATATATATATATATATATATATATATATATATATATATATATATATATATATATATATATATATATATATATATATATATATATATATATATATATATATATATATATATATATATATATATATATATATATATATATATATATATATATATATATATATATATATTGGTGTGGTACAATGGTTAAGTGATGGACTTATAATTGGCGTAGTCCGATATTAGAGTTTAGGAGTGTTGTTCAAGAGGTGGCTGGTTTCAAATCCCAAAATTATTATATATAAATAATAATAAACATATATATATATATATATATATATATATATATATATATATATATATATATATATATATATATATATATATATATATATATATATATATATATATATATATATATATATAGTAAAACATCGTATATATATATATACTTGAACTCGGGACGGCACTAATTAAGTCTCGAATGGATTGTGACAGGATTTGCAAACCTACAACCATTATTCTTATTGTTCAAGAGGCTGGAAACCCTCTTAACCAGTATTTCTCCCTTCCCATGTACTGTTGCAGGAATATGAATAATTTTTGCAGTCGACACCATCCTGCATTATGCGGGATAAGGTTCTGAGTATAAAATATATCTATATATATATATATATATATATATATATATATATATATATATATATATATATATATATATATATATATATATATATGATATATATATATATATATATATATATATATATATATATATATATATATATATATATATATATATATATATATATATATATATATATATATATATATATATATATATATATATATATATCCACTGGTGTGAAAAAGACAGAGGCCTACCGATTACCACCAGAGTTGGGGAAATAATTGAAATCTGCTCGCTAATGGCCGGCCTGCCCCGATACACTGCATAGAGATTAAATCTGGGGCTGGAGACAGAGAAACGGTGAGACTGTGTAGAAAGTCGTTTCGCACGAGCCCTGTCAATAGAAGAGGAATGTCGTGAGAGTTTAGAAGAACAATGTCCATTGTAATAGCTATGGTTAGAGAGGATGACGCAAGAATTCGACAGGCAGAAAAAGATTGGAGAGAGTTAGTAAGAAGAGTTTAAAAGAAGAAAAATCCTAGATTCCACCTTTTCGAGAAGAGGTGAATTGTGTGGAACCATATATATATATATATATATATATATATATATATATATATATATATATATATATATATATATATATATATATATATATATATATATATATATATATATATATATATATATATATATATATATATATATATATATATATATATATATATATATATATATATATATATATATATATATATATATATATATATATATATATATATATATATATATATTAAGACCTATAATTGTTTCATAACATGTGACTATTCTGAAATACGAAAGTATTAATTCATATTTATGCCCAAATATTTTACATATAAAATGAATTCGAATAAAATCTGCCGAGAACTTCTTGTAATTAATTGCATGAGGCGCTCTTCTAAATTAACTAATAAACTTAATTAAAACTTTATTCATTTATGTAATATTATTAGATATTAAATATTTTGAAAGCAATTTCATATGCATTATTAATAAGATATTGCTTCAAAACTTATGGGATATTTCAATAAAACTTTTATTATATATATATATATATATATATATATATATATATATATATATATATATATATATATATATATATATATATATATATATATATATATATATATATATATATATATATATATATAACATCGCTATTACAATGGACACTGCTCTTCTGAACTCTCTCGTTGCATACCTCCTCCATTGAGAAGAGCTCGTGCGCGCCTTTCTACACAGTCTCATCCTTTCTCTGTCCAACTCTCTGACCCCAGACTTAACCGCTATGCTCAATCTTACATATACTCTACTGGTAAAGTCTGTAACACTCTCACTTTATCTGTTTTCCCAACTTCCTTTGACTTGCATACTTTCAAACGCCGTGTATCTGGACATGTCGGCAACCATCGACCAGGATAGATTTTTCCCAACTCCGGTGGAATTTGGTAGGTCTCCAGCCTCTGCACACCGGAGGATATATATATATATATATATATATATATATATATATATATATATATATATATATATATATATATATATATATATATATATATATATATATATATATATATATATATATATATATATATATATATATATATATATATATATATATATATATATATATATATATATATATATATATATATATATATATATATATATATATATATATATATATATATATATATATATATATATATATATATATATAAACACAATAATAATAAAAATAATAATAATAGATAATTTTTTATTTACAATAATTAAATTGTTATACATATGTTTTTGTTCATCTAATGTTTAAAATGTTCTTATTTGTAAGAAATATTTTTGAAATCAATTGTAATCAACTTATTTTAAGTGTCAAAGTTCTTAAATATCTTATTAAATTTCATCAACAATAAAAATTATATATTCTATACTTAATTAAGCATATGTTCTAGAGATCCAAACTGTCTGATCTAATTTTATCTATTTTCTTATTATTTGTTTTTCATATCTAATGATTTATTATTTGTATAAAAATTCGTAAGAGTTTTTCGTAAGAGAAAGAGCTTTCTCTTATTGTTGAACATCTTTTCTCTTTTAAATGGGAAAATATATATATTGCCATAGGAATCTTTATCCATAGTTATAAAAATCTTTCCCCAAAGTTTTAGAGATCTTTATCCAAAGTTATAGGTCTTTATCCACATTTATGGAAATATTTATCCAAAGTTATAGAAATATTTATCCAAAGTTACAGAAATCTTTTTTTTAAGTTTTAGAGATATTTATCTAAAGTTATAGAAATCTTTATCCAAAGTTATAGATCTTTATCCATATTTATAGGAATATTCATTCAATGATGTAGAAATATTCATCCAAAGTTATAAAAATCTTTATTCAAAGTTATAAAAATCTTTATCCAAAGTTATAGGAATCTTTATTCAAAATTATAAAAATCTTTATCCAAAGTTTTAGAGATTTTTATCCAAAGTTAAAGAAATCTTTATTCATAGTTATAAAAATCTTTATTTAAAGTTATAAAGATCTTTATCCAAAGTTACAGAAATCTTTATCCATAGTTATAAAAATCTATTTAAAGTTATAAAGATCTTTATCCAAAGTTAAAGAAATCTTTATACAGAGTTATAGAAATTTTTATCCAAAGTTACAGAGATTTTTATCCAAAGTTATAGAAATCTCTATGCAAAGTTATAATGATCTTTATCCTAAGTTACAGAAATCTTTTCAATTCTGTCAATATATATATTATGTAAGTGGCAATTTTCATGAATTTTATATTCCTACAAAATGATTTTGCATAACTATTGTCGACCTTGCAACTATGCAGTTGTTTAGCTGTTTTTGTCCATAAACATAATATTTTATAAGTTAAAAATTATTAAATTAATTTTAAATATTCCCTAAACTTTACATGATTATATCTTTCCATACTATACAATAAAAATACGGAAATTGAATTAACTTTATTAAAAGAAAATAATTGCTCTTTCAAGTCATTTGTCGTTTAATAATAAAAGCCAGTATAATAAAACAAACAGAAATAAAATCTAGGTGATATATATTATATATATATATATATATATATATATATATATATATATATATATATATATATATATATATATATATATATATATATATATATATATATATATATGGGACTATGTGTGTCTGGCAAGCGCGTGCTCAGTGTGAATGTGTGTGTATATGTGTGTGTGTGTGTGTACGTATTCAAAAATCTTAGCAACTATCTTTACTGTTTTTTAATTTTACACGTTTTAATTGATATGAGGATGTTTGAAAAAGGTTTTCACTTTGAGAAAAGAATCACAATTTGAATGAAATAATATGAAAAGATCTACAGATAAAAAAAAAAAAAAAAAAAAAAATCTTTTTCAAAAAAAAAAAAAAGTATAAACCTGTTGGGAAAAAAGCATCTGTAAAATTTATTTTATTTAAATGGAAAAATAAAAAATAAAAAATTTAAATTTTTAATTTCGGAAAAATATTACTCGATATAGAACTGAATAAAACGATATGTTTTGTACTTTTTTTTTACTGATTTATTTTTCATCAGTGAGTTAAAACTTCCTGTGATTTGATTTATTATTCTAAAAGTACATTTATTTTAAAAGGTTTTGAGAAAGGAAAAAAATAAATAAACTATTACAATATATACTACTCTGCAAAATTGTCACAACACGACTGAAATCGTTCGAGAAGGTTCTAAATATAGAAGTTGGTGGTCTTAAGACAATATTTTGCGTTACGTACATATTCACAGACAACCCGTACATACGTTTAAGTCCTAAGTTGCCCCGATATAAAAACAGTGTAGTAGCAAGGTGCCGACATCCACAGAAAGGAATGAATTTAGAACCCAACGAACTCTAATTGTGGTTGGTTGTAAAAGTTAGCCTTAATGTCCCAATGTCGTGGAGCAGCAACTACATCGTATATGATAGTGAAAGCATAATATGTTAATTGTCACGTAATGTGTGCAGATAGTAGCATTGGCAGCAGAAGGCCACAACCATCGTTAACTCGGACGTAGGTTCAACATTGCACACACAAGCATTGGAATAGTCCTCCATTGGTACGAGGAGACCAACGAATACTGTGAACGACGGGAACAAGGCACATCACGCTCGACAACACGTTGTCAAGACCGATTTATACGGCTACGTGCAGTGGTGGAGCACTTTACATAACAGCAAAAAGCATCCAGAGACACTTGGCGCAGGTACATGGAACACGTGTTAGTAACTGATACGGTTCGCAGATGGCTTCTCAAACACGGGTATCGACCACGAAGGACTGCAAGAGGGTCGCCTCCCACGAGGAGGTAATCGTACAGCGATATTTCGCATATTCACGTTTATATGCATTGGCCACTTAGGTACTCCATCAGTTGGACGTGTACCCTGTTTACGGTATTTATGGACGAGTTTAGATTCAACATCTATTGTTTCGATCGACGTCCGAGAGTGTATCGGCTGCCCAACGAACGATATGCAGCTTGTATATCCAAGTTGAGGTGCCATAGGGTGGTGGGTTGGTTATGATCTGGGGAGGTATTCGCTACCCTAAATACAGACAACTTTCGTGAAGGGTCTCTGATAGCTGCACAATACATTACGAACATCTTTGAACCATATGTCATACCTTATGCCCCATACATCGGTTCGGGGTTCGTTCTAATTCATGATAACGCTCCATTCTCAAGCTGCAAGGTGTTACACATACCTACTGGATGTTCAACTCGACACGCTCAGGTGGCCTGCCTTCAGTCCTGAGCAGAATCAGATCGAGCATATGTGGCACATGTTGGAACGTGCACTGCGATAGCTCAACAGCCCCCCCCCCTAATGACTCTGAATAACCTTTGACAGACCCTGGTCTACATACGGAACGCGATTCCTAAGAATGACATACGAAACCTCATATTCAACATGGGACGATGATGCAATATCGTCATTACGCAGAGAGGTGTTCATACACAGTACTGAGGCACCATCAACACATCTTCTGGACAATCCATGAATACCTACAGGCTTCATGATCATTTTGCGCCTTACACCCATATCCCCCTTGTATAGGTTTTGTAGTATCGTTTATACCTTTTTGTACCGAACATGTGTGTATATTGTGTCTCTCAACATGTCTGAACCATACTAAGCTTATTTTGATCTAAATCCTAGTATTCTTTCATACCTTTAAGTGCCATTTGCTCAGTGGTGCAAAATTTTGCTGGGATAGTATATTTTATTCCGCATTTTCAAGCAAGCTTCACACAGCTGTATATATAATATATATATATATATATATATATATATATATATATATATATATATATATATATATATATATATATATATATATATATATATATATATATATATATATATATATATATAGCTTTAAAATAAAGTACGATAGAAAGTATCTGTAAAAAAAAAAAAAAAAAAAATGTCAGTATGTGACCCTCTTCGTATCCTTCTAATTGATTTCTTTACGGTTACCATATCCTAGTTGTTGTAGATCTCCAAGGTTTCTTTCTTGAAATCTTTCAAGAACTAACTAGACTTCTTTCTGTCACTTCATCGCCG
>SEYY01009748.1:40000-43133 GCA_009176605.1 Armadillidium nasatum | reverse complement strand
TATATAATATATATATATATATATATATATATTATATTATATATATATTTACTTTCACCTTTCCCACTTTCGTGAGGCGGTGCCGCCACAATTCCCTTACAAACATAACTATTCTTACCTTTCAACGCTTTCACCACCTCCCTCCATCTCTGTCTCCACAAATCTTCTACTTTCGTCTAAACTCAAATTCCTTCCATCAAAATCACTCTCACTCCATCCATCCATCTCCACTTCGGCCTTCCCTCCCCCTACCCTTCCCTATCTACATCGGATCTACGTACCTTGCCAACCATTTCTCTTTCATTCTTCACATATGTCCAAACCATTTTAGCACATCCTCCTCCTCTCTATCAATTACACCCTTCTTCCATTTACACATCTCAATTATTCTTTCATTTCTAATCCTATCAATTCTTCTCAATTTATATATCGCTCTCAAATCTTTCATCTCAAAGACATTGAAACTTTTTCTCGACCGAGCACTTATCGTCTATGTTTCACACACATACAATACAGAAGGTGAACACATACATTCAAACATTCTTATCTTTATTTCTTTCGAAATTTTTCCTTTCTTCCATACTTCTTAGGACCCCCAATACTTTCATTCCTTCTACCACTCTGCTCTTTATTCCTTTTTCCGTCCCACCCTAACCTTCCACCCAACATTACTAGATATTTGAATTCATTCACCTCCTCAAGTTCCATTCTCACACTTCTACAAACCAATTCCTCCCTCCACATTTCCTCATCCCCACCTCCAATCTCATAACTTTATTCTTCGCTGGATTGAATTTCAATCTCGTGTTTGCACATTTCCCTTCAAACTCTCTCCAAGTATTCTCATCTTTTCTCCAGATTCTGCCACAAACACATGCCGCATCATCTGCAAAAAGTAAAACATTCACTTCACATTCACCCTCCATATTTCTCAACGTAATACTCTTCCCTTCTCTCTCCATTTTTCTAAGTAAACCATTCATCAATAGATTAAATGACATGGCGATATTACACACCCCTGTCTCAATCCCACTGCCATGCTAAACCAATCCGATAGTTCTCTCTTCACCCTCAATCTTGATGTATAATTCGCATATATATATATATATATATAATATATATATATATATATATATATATATATATATATATATATATATATATATATATATATATATATATTATATATTATATATATATATATTATTATATTAGTGATGGATCGGATGTCATATTTTCTAATTTGCGGATGCGGATGCGGATGTTGAATTTGGAGAAGTGCGGATGCGGATGCGGATGTTGAATTTGAAAGTGCGGATGCGGATGCGGATGTTATTCCGAAAATGCGGATTGGATGCGGATGTGAATTTTCGAAAATGCGGATGCGGATGCGGATGCGGATGTTGATTTTTGTGCGGATTTTCCGCATCCGCGCATGCGGATGCGGATGCCATCACTAAATATATATATATATATATATATATATATATATATATATATATATATATATATATAATATATATAATATATAATATATATAATATATATATATATTATATATATATATATATTACTATAATCCTCTCCAGAAAGGGTTGTTACCCGTCATTGGAACCAGCATCTTTCCCCAACTCTTAAAAGTTCTCCCAGAGTCCTCTAAAAGATCATGTATTTCTGTCGTTGGTCTCAATGCCGGTCCATGAGTCTTATAGAAACTCTCAGGTAGGGTTTTCACCTTTCAGTAGGACCAGCATCGTTTTCCAGTTAACTTCTAAACAATCTCTCCAAGAGCTCTCCAGAAGATTGTGCTTCTCTGAGCTATGGTTCCCAATGCTGGTTCTAGAGTTATTACAAGCCTTTGGCAGAGAATCACAAGGCCGGATGGCTAGTCCTGTCGTCTTGCATTTTTTCTCTCACATGATCCAATCCCGTCGTCGATTCAAAATTAAATATAATATATATATATATATATATATAATATATATATATATATATATATATAATATATATATATATATATATATTATATATAATATATATTTAACCACACTCACGGGCAAACTACAAAGAAGAACAAAAAGAAAAAAAACAACCCACACCCACACCTAACGCAAATTTCGCAGGTGAGCACAGACGTGGGTCTAAAGGAATGGATATTAAATTCAGCAGGAAACAGAAGATGGAAGAGAATTCCACAAAACAGAGGTGGCTGGAAAGAAGGAGGCACCACAGCGAACAAGCCTGGAGTTACATGTTACGATATGTCTCATTTGAAGGTGTGTGAGTAATAGGTTAAAGAAGTGTGTTCCAGACTTTATCAGTAGAACAGTACAGTTGCCTCGGAGATGCTTGGAAGAGAGGCATCTAAACAATACCCCTCATATTCCACTTCCACCATCACAACTTGTGAATTGGTGGTCTCCGGTGATATGGAAGGCATCCCAAATACATTGATGACGGCTTGCAATGATGCATGGTCTTCTTTTTTCATTAATTTCTGCAACATTCGCGGTCTCTTGTCTAATTTCCACTTTCTCGAACACCACCATTCTTTTAGACATTACTTGTTCTTAATTGAAACTCCGGTGTCTGAGTGCTCTGAGAGCAAACCCTATTCCGTTTCCTCCTACTATCTCTATCAATTTTCAGCTAAAAGGTGTTGTGTATATGTGAACAAAGATGTTTGCTCTCGTGTCTCTAATTTAGAGTTTTCTGAATTCTGTACTTTATGGCTTAAACTTTCTTGCAACTCTACAACTAAATTCATTTTTTCTGTTTACTTATCCTCGAACTCTACAAACTATAAAATATTCTTCGGCTGTCTTAGCTTCAAAATATAACACATTCTTCTTCTCCTTTCTCTGAAATCAACAATTTTTTTTAGGGAATTTCAACGTTCCCTATCGCCAATGTCTTTCATCTATTTCTCATGATCCAGATGGTGAACTCTCCTACCACTTTTCTATTCAGAACAACCATGAGCAGTTGGTGCATCTCCCTACCTGTATCTCTGACCGTCTTTCTGATGAACCCAATATTCATAATCCGATCACTTTATCTCTGTATCTTGTCCTGTCTCTTCAATTCTTCCACAAGAACGGACTTCGGCGAGGAGACGTTTCTGGCATTTCGG
>SEYY01009748.1:32500-35000 GCA_009176605.1 Armadillidium nasatum | reverse complement strand
TCTGCTCCCTCTTTAGCATCTAGAGTTTCTCTTGTCTTCATCTTTCCGATTCAATTCTTGCTGGTCTGAATAAAATTTCCCAGTGGGGTAGTCTCAACCTTGTGAAATTCAACTCTTTAAAAACTCACCTTCTTGAAATTTCCTTCTAAAGACCCCTCATAACTTTTTAGTTTCTTTCGATGGGTTTCCCGTCTCTCCTTTTGTTGACAGTATAAACATTATTGACCTACACATGACAGGTTTCCCCGCTTTTGGATATGGTTGAGTCAAAGGCTAAAAGACTTATAAACTGTTTTGCTCATTCTAATTCACTTGACGTTGTTTCCATGTTTGTCTCTTTTATATAGGTACTGCAGCGGGAATTGCTCGTGGGAACTGTCCACTCCTATACATCCACCTTTATGACGGCCTCGTAGCACATGGGGCGCATTATGTGGGCATAGACAATTTGTGTGGACATAGGCAACTCCAGGCTTGTCCGCTGTGATGCCTCCTTCTTTCAGCAATCTCTGTTTTGTGAAATTCTCTCAGATCTTCCATGTTTCCAGTCGAATTAATCTCATTTACTTTAAATACTTAATATTCTTGGTGTTTTCTTTTCTCGTGATCTTTCTTGGAAAGATCCCATTACCTCTCTTTCTAAGCAAGCTTCTAAGAGGTTAGGTGTTCTGAGGCGAATTCAGTATTTCTTCACTCCACCCCAGTTGCTTGCTCTGTATAGGGGTGTTGTTCGCCCCTGTATTTAGTATGCGTCACACATCTGGGGTGGTTCCACTCACACAGCTCTCCTGGAAAAGGTGGAGTCTAGGGCTTTTCGTCTTATTAACTCTCCTGCTCTCACTGATTCTCTCCAATCTCTTTCTGCCCGTCAAATTGTTGCGTCACTCTCTCTATACTATCGCTATTACAATGGACACTGCTCTTCTGAACTCTCTCGTCGCATACCTCCTCCACTGAGAAGGGCTCGAGCGACTCGACTTTCTACACAGTCTCATCCTTTCTCTGTCCAACTCTCTGATCAAAGACTTAACCGCTATGCTCTGTCTTACATGTACTCTACTGGTAAAGTCTGAAACACACTCTCTTTCTATTTTTCCAACTTCCTATGACTTACACTCTTTCAAACGTCGTGTATCGGGTCACGTCGGCCTTTAATATGACCAGGCCTCCGTCTTTCCCACTAACTCTGGTGGAACTTTAGTAGGCCTCTGGCCTTTGCCCACCAGAGGTGATATCTATAATATATATATATATATATATATATATATATATATATATATATATATATATATATATATATATATATATATATATATATATATATATATATATATATATATATATGGATTTTAAATATTAAAAATCCAATTCCACATCCGCATCCGCGGATATTAAAAAATTTGACATCCGATACATCACTAATCCAGGCAATCATTTAGAACTCAAATTTTCAAGCCAATTTACATGACCGAAAAAGCTTTAACTTTTTTACAGAATTTTTGATTAACGGACTTGCGTTAACGACGTGAAAATGTAAAAGCGTTAATAAGCCCTTTAATGATTTTTTTTATTAACAACAACGTTAACCGTAATTAACGATATATATATATATATATATATATATATATATATATATATATATATATATATATATATATATATATATATATATATATATATATATATATATATATATATATATATATATATATATATATTTTTTTTTTTTTTATGTCTCCTCCGGTGGGCAAAGGCCAGAGGCCTACCAATTCCACCGGAGTTGGGAAAGGTCTATAATCATGGTCGATGGTGGCCGACGTGTCCAGACACACGGCGTTTGAAAGTATGCAAGTCAAAGGAAGTTGGGAAAACAGATGAAGGGAGTGTGTTCCAGACTTTACCAGTAGAGTATATGTAAGACTGAGCATAGCGGTTAAGTCTGGGGTCGGAGAGTTGGACAGAGAAAGGATGAGAATGTGTAGAAAAAGGCGTGTCGCACGAGCTCTTCTCAATGGAGGAGGTATGCAACGAGAGAGTTCAGAAGAGCAGTGTCTGTTGTAATAGCGATAGTAAAGAGAAAGTGACGCAACAATTCGACGGGCAGAAAGAGATTGAAGAGAGTTAGTAAGAGTAGGAGAGTTGATGAGACGAAAATGCCCTAGACTCCACCTTCTCTAAGAGAGCTGTATGTGTGGAACCACCACCAGATGTGCGAAGCATACTCCATACAGGGACGAACAACACCCTATACAGAGCAAGCAACTGGGGTGGCGTGAAGTAATTCTGAAGGCGCCTCAGAACACCCAACCTCTTAGAAGCTTGTTTAGAAAGAGAAGTAATGTGATCTTTCCAAGAAAGATCACGAGAAAAAGAAACACCAAGAATATTAAGAACAGATGAAGGCTTGAGTTGTGTGTTTTCGAAGAAGATATCATAGTTGTGTGGAAGATTGTGTCGAGTGGAGAGATGGAGGAACTGAGTTTTTGAGGCATTGAAAACA
>SEYY01009748.1:5000-25000 GCA_009176605.1 Armadillidium nasatum | reverse complement strand
AGATTTAAAAGTAGGAGAATTATGCCTACCTAATGTACAAAAAAGTAAAAATAACCTTTATATTTTTGTCTGAGTAGGTGCATATTATGCCCAAGAAGGAACATTTTGCTCTATAAGATTGAAGAACCTTTGTACAATGGAAACATTTATATAATAATAATAATAATGATAATAATAATAATAATAATAATAATAATAATAATAATAATAATAATAATAATAATAATAATAATAATAATAATAAATAATAATAAAAATAATAATAATAATAATAATAATTAATAATTATTATTATTATTATCATTATTATTATTATTATTATTATTATTATTATTATTATTATTATTATTAGAATAATTATAAATAATAATAAAATAATAATAATAATAATAATGAAAATAATAATAATGATAATAATAATAATAATAATAATAATAATAATAATAATAATAATAATAATAATAATAATAATAATAATAATAATAATAATAATAATTATTATTATTATTATTATTATTATTATTATTATTATTATTATTATTAAGTATAAATATATTAATAATAATAAATATAAAAATATTCTAAACTTGAAGAACAAAAATTAAAATATGTATACTTTTCTTAAAATTTCTTTCAAAATGTTTATTGCACTGTAAACGAAGGTGTGTACTGTCGGTTGCATTTCATTTGCAACCACATCGTGCTAATAGAATCGCTCTTGCTGCAAGTGTGCACACACAATTCATTCGTCCGTTATATTAAAGGATGTGTTTGTAAAATTTTTGCAAACACACAGTATTTTCTTCGATTGGAAAACTAATCAACTGTACGACTTTTTTTTTCCATTAAATAACGCTTCATTTGGAGTGTTAACATGATAATATGCAATTTATTAAATATTTAATTCTATTAAAAATATTAAATATATATTATAATATATATATATATATATATATATATATATATATATATATATATATATATATATATATATATATATATATATATATATATATATATATATATATATATATATATATATATATATATATATATATATATATATATATATATATATATATATATATATATATATATATATATATATATATATATATATATATATATATATATATATATATATATATATATATATATATATATATATATATATATATATATATATATATATATATATATATATATATATATATATAAGGAAGTGCGGTGACCTAATTGGTTCTCATACTGATAAAAATTTCTGGACTCTTGCCAAAAATATCTCTAGCAACTTTTGCAAATCTTTCCTCCTCTTGTTCTTTCTGATGGGTCTGTAGCTAACACTCTTACTGAAAAAGGCCAATCTCTTTGGCCTTCTTTTTTCATCGAATTCTATCCTGGATGATTCCAGCATCCCTCCTCTTACTACTTCTTATCTCAGGTGTTCCATGTCTTTACCCGTGATTTCATATGATCAGGTGCATGAGATTATGAAATCTATGAACATAAGGAAAGCAAGTGGCCCGGATGGCATTCCTCTTCGTGTTTTGAGGAAGTATTCTTCCGAGCTGGTGCCTGCCCTTTGCCCTTGTTCAACTCTACTCTCTATGCCTTAATACTAGTACTTTTCCTCTGTGCTGAAAGCGCGCATATATTCAAGCGATCCCGAAAAAAAGGAAGCCGCTCTAAGCCTTCTAAATATCCCCCTATTGCTCTTCCTTGTATTCTATCTAGTCTTTGAAGGTCTCCTCAACTCTCATTTCCTTGATCATTTGGAATTTCACTCACTTCTTTCAGATCACCAGTATGGCTTTTGCCGCTTTGTCGCTCGAGGTTTACTGGTGACATTCTTTCTTATCTTACTTTTCTATTGTATTCTGCCCTTAGGGACTACGGGGAGTCTTGTGTGGTGGCGTTTGACATATCCAAGGTTTTTGATCTGGTATCGCATGCGTCGCTGCCCTCTAAGCTCCCTTCCTTTGGGTTTCCTCCTTCTCTTTGCTTACTAATGTCTAGTTTTCTTTCAAATCGCTCCATATCAGAAGTTGTTGATGGAGCGACTTCTTTTTCTTTCCCTAATTGTGGTGTTCCTTAGGGTTCCGTTCTATTTCCTACTTTATTCTTTCCTTTTCATCAACGACCTCCTCAGCTGTACTCTAACTCTGTTCATTCTTATGCCGACGACTCAACTCTCCATTCTTCTACTTATTTTAAATCTGCTCCCTCTATTGCTTCTGGGGTTGCTTATCGTCTTCAACTTTCCGATCTGGATGAAATTTCCGGGTGAAATTCAACTCTTTGAAAACTCAACTTCTTCACATCTCTCTCTCTCTCAAAAACACCTCCCAACTTTCCTATCTCATTTGACGGCTCTCCCTTCTCACCTGTGAACAACATAAATATTCTAGGTCTGAACATAAACAATTTATCTTGGAAACCACAAATCACAAAGTGATATTGGGCACTCTCTCTTTTCTATAGGTACTACAACGGCAGGTGCTCGAGGGAGTTGACTTCTTGCCTTACACCATCATTTCATCGCCCTCGCAGAACAAGGGGTGCCTTATTATTATGGTATTATTATTGCTTATTATATTTCTATTATTATTCTTATTATTATACTGTTATTATTATTCATATTATCATAATCTGCAGATGTCCTGAAGATGACCTTTGTAATATTTCGAAACGTCGTGTTTGTATTTGAATAAAGTTGCCAATGTTTGCGGCCGTTCTCTCAATCCCTTTTATACTACATTTAAAGTTCTCAAAGAACGAATCTTTCCATCATTATATATATATATATATATATATATATATATATATATATATATATATATATATATATATATATATATATATATATATATATATATATATATATATATATATATATATATATATATATATATATATATATATATATATATATATATATATATATATATATATATATATATATATATATATATATATATATATATATATATATATATATATATATATATATATATATATATATATATATAATATATATATATATATATATATATATATATATATATATATATATATATATATATATATATATATATATATATATATTAGGGATGGAGCGATACCAAAATTTTTACCGATACCCGATACCCGATACCTGAAAATATGCCGATACTTGCCGATACTACTACCGATACCACTACCGATACCGATACTTTACTCCTATACAAATTTTTTGCCGATACCGATAATATAAAATATATATATACCGATACCGATACCGATACCGGTATCGGAAAATATGCCGATACTTGCCGATATATATAATAATACTCCATCCCTATATATATATATATATATATATATATATATATATATATATATATATATATATATATATATATATATATATATATATATATATATATATATATATATATATATATATATATATATATATATATATATATATATATATATATATATATATATATATATATATATATATATATATATATATATATATATATATATATTATAGATATTTGTTAAAATGTCATGATGAAAATTAATTAGGTTTGAGGAATGATTTCCGTTTTAATTATTTTATTATTGAAATTAATTATTTCTATTTTTATAAAATAATCTCATTTTACACATGCATACCCCCTCGAAAACTGTAAATTTAATATTATTATTATTGCTGTTATTATAATTGTTATTGTTTTTATAATTATTATTTTTTGTTATTATTATAATTGCTATAATTATTATTATTATTATTTTATTATTATTATTATTATTATTATTATTATTATTATTATTATTATTATTATCGTTATTATTATTATTAATTTTCTTCTTTTCAGATGTTTCCTAGGAATATGAATCTTAATATTTAGATAAAATGAAAAAAAAAATTTACAAATAAATTGAAAATTTTGTAGATATGTCTGAACCAAGAAATGTTGAACAATATTTAGAGATAGTCCTGATTTCTGAGTATCATAAAGGCTAAACTCAGGAATACTTAAATATGTTCAAGATATGCTTTGAAAAGTGGACGTTTCAGATATTATGGAGAAGACGTCTGCCTCTACTCGTTGTTACTCCTACAGAATGGAGTGAGTGAGCCCAAAAACACAATAGTGATTGCCATTAACTGCAAATAAATAGTAAATAATGGAAGGAATTTCTAGGCCCTTCAGTTTTAAGACACAAATCATGGCACAAACCAACTAGTATCATTACCACCAGAAACTGCGTGTATTTAAATACAATGAAGTAAGATTTTTCTTTTTTTTTTTTTTTTTTTAGAACGTAAGTATATAGATGTAAAATAGTCATATTTGTTCAGATAATGGGATAGTAGGGGATAGGCTTTTCATATTTCCGATATCTATATATATATATATATATATATATATATATATATATATATATATATATATATATATATATATATATATATATATATATATATATATATATATATATATATATATATATATATATATATATATATATATATATATATATTCAATGTGCTTACCACATTATCCCCATTATGTATAATCAGGTGTTGTAAATTAACAATGTTTTGTATGTTTTAGTATCCTCCATATCAACGTTTGTTCCAGTGGTACGTTGATTTTGCTCTTCATATATATATATATATATATATATATATATATATATATATATATATATATATATATATATATATATATATATATATATATATATATATATATATATATATATATATCCTCTGGTGGTCAAAAGCAAAAGGCCTTTCAATTTCCATCATAGTTGGAGGAATATCAAAATCAGAGTCCAGTTAAAGGCTAATATGTCCTGAAACACTGCGTTTAAAGGTGTGAAAGACAAAGGAAGTTGGAAAAATAGATAAAGGGAGTGTGTTATTAGTAGAGAACACGATAGATTGTCATTGCAGTTAAGTCTGGGATCAGAGAGTTGGACAGATAAATGATGATACTATGTAGAAAAGGAGTGTCACAAGAGCCCTTATTAATGGAGAAGCTATGCGACGAGAGATATCTGAAGGCGGTTTCCGTTGCAATAGCGATTGCATAGAGAGAATAACGCAACAATTCGACAATTAGAGACTTCACAGAGTTAGTGAGAGCGAGAGTTGATAAGACGAAAAGCCCTTGACTTTACCTTTTCAGGGAGAGCTGTATGGGTGGAACCATCTCAGATATGTGAGTCATACTTCATACAGGGACGAACAACACCTCATTCTCTATAAAGAACAAGCAACTGGGGTGGAGTGAAAAATTCTGAAGGAGTCTCAGAAATCCCTACCTCTTAGAAGATTATTTAGAAAGAAAAATAATTTGCAATCACGAAAAAAAATATTCACAGATGAAGGTTTGAGTTGCATTTTTTTCGACAATGATGTCATAGTTGTGTGGAAGGTTGTGACTGGTAGAGAAATGTAAGAATTGAGTTTTTGAGTCACATGAATACGACCACTTTTTGTATGAACCAATTTGAAACAGAGAAAGATCAGATGTAAGTTGTTCCAAGGCCACACTCTTTGCCTCAAACAAGTGCTGTTGGGAGGGTCGTCTTTCAAATATGAAATGAAGAGTGAAGTCATCGGCATAGGAGTGGATAGGTAATGGAATAATAGATAAAAAGACATTAAGAAAAACAAAAAAGTTGGAGATATGACAGATCTCTGAGAAACACAGCTGTTAATAGAATTAAAGGATGAACTATGGCCATCTTGCAACAGATACTATAGAACTACCGGAAAGGAAAAAGAGAGAAGGATAGTTTCAGAAAAGGTAAGTTCGGAAATCATAGCTTTGTGCCAGACTCTATTGAAAGCTTTCAATATGTCTAGCTCGACAACAAAAGATTCACCTAAATGCCAAAGAGTAGAGGAACAATAGTCAGAAAGAAGGGAAAGAAGATTACCAGTAGAGCGTTATTAACTAAAACTATACTAACTATCAGAGATAAGATTAGAAGAATTGAGATGTTTCCAGATTTTCCTGTTAAGGATAGAATTTAAGAAAGAATTTAACAGTATAAGAAGAAGAATAATAGGTTAAGGAAAGATCAAGTATGTTGGGCTCACCACATTGACAATTACGAGTTCAAAACTGTACGCGAGTTCACCACTGGATCGTGATGACAAGATGAAAACCATTGACGGTGGTGAACATTGAAATCACCTAAAATGATGATTTGAGAAAAAGGAGAAGAAGAAAGTTTGTGCTCTTTTTTTAGGAGTTTAAACAGTCACAAAATTTTTATAGTATGTAGTATTAAATGACAAATAGACATAAATAAATTTAGCTATAGAAATACAAAAGAGTTTAAGCCATTAAGTAGAGAATTCAAAAGACTCCAAATTAGAGATACGAGAATAAAAATCGCTTCGCACATTTGCTCAACGTCCGCCTTTGGCTGAAAATTGAAGATAGAGAATGTATAAGATAATAGAGTAACTATGAATGGCACACAGACGAATAGGAGAGATGGTATACTATTTTTTGACAATTCCCACACATTCGATTTTGGTTCTGACGTCGTCGGTTGTATCTCTATTTCTCTATTTCTCTATTTCATATATATATATATATATATATATATATATATATATATATATATATATATATATATATATATATATATATATATATATATATATATATATATATATATATATATATATATATATATATATATATATATATATATATATATATATATATATATATATATATATATATATATATATATATATATATATATATATATATATATATATATATATATATATATATATATATATATATATATATATATATATATATATATATATATATATATATTACCAATGAAAAAATAAATAAATAAAATTACGTTCTTCAAAAGCCTAACTCTACAATTTCGACTTTGGCAACGTATCCTTGATACTGATACAAACACTTTATGAAAATCAATAAAGAAAAAAAAAATTGTTTCTGCATTTGAAATTCTTCGTATTCATTCATTACCCTCGGATCGAACTACATCAATTTTTGAAATAAATTTGCACATCTAAAAATACAAAGCATAAAGAACGCTCCGACACACCTACTTTCTTTTCCCCTTTTTTTTCTTCTTTTTATTCGGTCATAGATTTACATAATTTATCGTAATGGAAAAAAGAAGATAGGGAAAAATATTTCTTGCTTTGTCCATTGCGCCTTGCGAATCAAAAGTATTGCGACGAATCTAGTCGACTGCTGCAGTGAGAGTGTATCATGCAATAAATGTCGCCCAACAGAATATTAAAAAAAAAAAAAAACCGCAAGATTTATTAGCTTGCGAGTTTTCTTAGGCTGAAATTTGTGTGTTTATGATTCGCAGGTGAAAGTTTATTGCCACTATTTTACCTCTGAGGCCACGTAAATACATAAACCTGAGATCTCAGCTACGTAATTTGAGGTTGTTATTTTGGCCTTTCTCCATAAAAAATCAAAGATTCCTTTACATCATTCGCTCTCTTTTATCAATTTCGTTGCTTCTAATATTGTTATTTTGGGGCGGTATAAGATTCATTCATTTTTTTTCCTTTTAATTTTGCGCATTTTAATATTAAAGAGAAAATTAATAAAAAAAAATTAAAAAATTAATTAAAATATATATAAATATATATATATATATATATATATATATATATATATATATATATATATATATATATATATTATATATATATATATATATATATATATATATATATATATATATATATATATATATATATATATATATATATATATATATATATATATATATATATATATATTTCTCAGGGTTCTGTTTTATTTCCAACTTGATTCTTATTCTTCTACTCATTTCAAATCTGCTCCCTCTTTTGCTTCTAGAGTTGCTTCTTGTCTTCAACTCTCCGATTCTATTCTTGCTGATCTGGATGAGATTTCCCGGTGGAGTCATAGCAACCTTGTGGAATTCAACTCTTTAAAAACTCAACTTCTTCTCATCTCCCTCGCAAAAAACACCTCCCAACTTTCCTATCTTCTTCAATGCCTCTACCATCTCACCTGTAAATAACAAAAAATTTTCGTCTAAACAGAAACAATAAATTGTCTTAGAAACCAAATATCACAATGGTTGCTAAAGCGGCCTATTCGAAGCTGGGAATTCTGTTCAGTTTGCGATAATTTTTTTCTTCTGAGCAGTTAATCCAATTACATAAGGCTCTTATTCGCCCTTGTATGGAGTACTTTCTCACATTTGGTGGGGGCTTTGGTTCCTCCACTCTCCTGGATGGGGTTCAGTCTAAGGCTAAGAGATAAATAAACTTCCCCCTACTTTAGAACTCTCTTGCCCCTCTATCTCTGATAAGTGACATTGAGTATAATTACCTTTTTCCTATAGGTACTACAGTGGCAGATGCTCGAGGGAATTGGTCTCTTGCATTCTACCACAATTGAATCGCCCTCGTTGCACAAGAAGTGACCTGCTTTCGAACGAATTTTGTGTAGATGCTGGAAACCCCAGGTTTGGCCGTTGTGGTGCCTTCTTCTTTTCAGCCACCTCTGTTCTGAGGAACTCTCTACTATCATATATTTTTCCTCCCGTATTTAATATTCCCCTCTTCAAGGCTTCCGTCTGTGCCCACCTTGGAGAAGTCCATTAGGCTCAGGTCTGGGTGGTTTTCTTCCTCTTTACTCTTTTGTATGTGCCCCTTCCTTGAAAAAAGAGTGGTGTCAAACTGTATATATATATATATATATATATATATATATATATATATATATATATATATATATATATATATATATATATATATATATATACTATATATATATATATAT
This sequence comes from Armadillidium nasatum, assembly GCA_009176605.1. Classification (NCBI taxonomy): domain Eukaryota; kingdom Metazoa; phylum Arthropoda; class Malacostraca; order Isopoda; family Armadillidiidae; genus Armadillidium; species Armadillidium nasatum. The sequence continues at coordinate 16,136 of SEYY01009748.1, read as the reverse complement.
ATATATATATATATATATATATTATATATATTATATATATATATATATATATATATATATATATATATATATATATATATATATATATATATATATATATATATATATATATATATATATATATATAATATATATATATATATATATATATATATATATATATACCCTTGTCCAAATTATTTGAAACAAACAATGAATTTATTAGTTTATTGTACAAAACACATAAACATGTTCAAAACTCACAAATACTTATATTAGTAATGGAAATGGCCTCCTCTGTTTTTAAGCAGCATTTTAATACGATTTGGCATAGAGTCTTCTAGTTTCTAACAGTCATTGCTATTGATTTTCGGGTCTCTATCCGTACTTGTATCAGAGCCTGAGTGAGTTTCTCTATAGTCGTACACTGCAAAAATTGTCCTAACGAATCGTTGGAACAAGTGGCAAAAATGTCACAGTACAATTTTCAATGTAAAACAGAAATTTTAAGCATAAGAAAGTCGCTTCACCGATTTATTTTCTAATAAGAAAATAAAAAAAAAAAATTTGTTGTGAATTTTTTGCCACTTGTCCCAACGATTCGTTAGGACAATTTTTTGCAGTGTACAGTCTACAGCACGGAGGCGTCTTTTGCATATAGTCCGCAAATTCTCTATGGGATATACGTCCGGAGAATTCCCTGGAATATCAAGTACCTGTATATGCTTCTCTGTCATGAATTTCTTCACTATTTTCGATGTGTGATAGTGGGTTAGGTCCTGCTACAATATCTCGGTACTGTTAGGGTGCCTCTTTTCCAGCTCTGCGATAACTTTCAGTCGTAGAACCTATATTATGGCTAGCGCATCATTCCTTCCATTGGCTGCAGACATCCGACACCATAATAACTGAAGCATCCCCAAGGCATCATTTTGGGTGTTTGACACACTGATCGATGTTAGAATAACGAAGCTTCTCTTCCTCTGACCTTCGAACCTGCTGACTTCGCTTACCTTGCACAAAGAAGAGGACTTTTCTCCACTGGTCTTTCGTCCATGCCTTGTTCTTTTTTGCCCATTTATTCAGCTTTTTTCCATTGTTGTGGTTAAAAGCTGTTTCTTGACAAGTTTTCTGACTTTTAATCCCACCGCAATAAGGCGCCTGCGAAGTGTAGATGAACTGATTTGGATTCCTTTTTCCTTCAAATCCGTATTCAATCCGTCACTCTTATTGCGGGGATCCTTTTGGCTTTGTCGAAGCAAGTAAGCGTAATCTCTAGGAGTTGTTTTCTTCTTACGACCACACTTTCCTTTACATTTAGAAGGAACTGATCAGGTTTGCTGCTTCAACTTGATGACACAGCTGACATTTGTTAAACTCACACCAACCACTGAAGCAATCTCTCGATACGTCTTAGCTGTGTTCGTTACGATCTTCGTAGGTTTCCTGGGTGTCACATTCATCTCGAAAGGCGGTCTAATCACATCTGGTCAGGTTTCTATAATTTTATGAAATACTGTAGTTGCTGACGTAAAGATTGAGTCAGCCAACATGAAAAATTATCAAACTGACTTTTCGTGTTTGTTTTGAGTACAGGATTACGAATAATATAGCAAACATGCTTTGTTTTAATTAATTTGCACAAGGGTATATATATATTATATATATATATATATATATATATATATATATATATATATATATATATATATATATATATATATATATATATATTATATATATATATATATATATATATATTATATATATATATACATATCAAAAAAATTATTATCCACCCATGAGCCAAACTTTTAAAAAATAAAAACGTAAAAATTAAAACGAAGTAACAAGTAATAAAAAAAAAGGAAAATATTAAAAATATTTTATTACTTGTTACTTCGTTTTAAATTTTTACGTTTTTATTTTTTTTAAAAGTTTGGCTCATAGGTGGATAATAGGGTTTTTGATAAAGTAAATATTATTATGGTGTATAATATATATATATATATATATATATATATATATATATATATATATATATATATATATATATATATATATATATATATATATATATATATATATATATATATATATATATATATATATATATATATATATATATATATATATACTAATTCAATAAAGATCACCGGATCAGTTATCAATCCTCTAAAATTGGGGGAAAAATCCAAATTAGAATGGAATTAACAGCCGACACGTCTAGATACACTGCATACGAATGTGTGCAAATGAGGATTTCGGCAGACTTTACCAACTCAATACAGGTTAGTATGGACATGGAGGTTATATCTGGGGTCAAAGATCATTACAGAGACAAACCAAGACAGTGAAAGGAAATGTTTCACGAGCTCTTTTAAAGGAAGACATATGTAACTGGAGAGTTCTGATGGGAAATGTTCTTTATAATAATTTTAAAGAAGAATGATGCATCATTTCTACTATCAGAAAGAGATTGGTAGAAAGTTACTTGAGAGCAGAACAATTGGTAAGACGAAAAGGTTTAAATTCTTTTATGATTTGATCTTTGAGCGGAACAAAGCTAAATGTAAGACGCGTATCCCACACAAGGGTGATCGACATTCCCACAAAAAGCAAAGGGTGACTGTGTGAAATATTTTATGAGCCTTTCTGAACGCTTAACCTCTTCGAAGTTAATTTAGTAAGAGAAAAAATATTTTTATTACGTAGTTGTGTAGAAGGTTTCGAATCGATATACACACCCACCCACCCACACCTGAACACACACACACACACACACACACACACACACTATATATATATATATATATATATATATATATATATATATATATATATATATATATATATATATATATATATATATATATATATATATATATATATATATATATATATATATATATATATATATATATATATATATATATATATATATATATATATATATATATATATATATATATATATATATATATATATTATATATATATATATATATATATATATATATATATATATATATTATTTAAAATTGTTATGGCATCTCCGCTTTAAGCGTAATTTCTTTTCTTTCGTGTTACCAAGCAATTCATTGGAGATCAGAAGTCCTTTAAGGCTACCTAACGTAATTAAGATTTTGGAAGTCTGGAAATAACTTGCATTTATTAAAGAATGTATGAATATGTAATGACGAAGTAGAAAATAACAAAGTTTAATTTGTTTAAAAATCTAGTAAGAAAGTTTTGAGAGTTCAAAGTACTTGGTCTACTGACGGATGAAATTAAATATATACATATATACATACATGAAAATGAGGAGTTAAAATTATTGATTTAATATATGAAGGAGTGGTTGAATGAAAAAGAAATAATAAAAAGAATAAATAATTATCTTACCTTCAATATTTTTGATTCGTATTAAACGGATGAAATGGACGAAGGGAATTTTATAAAAAGGATACACGATATTTAAATTTATAATAATGTATTACAGAGAACATACGATCTCCCAAGTTGGATCTAAAAGATGGCACAATACCAAAGCAACAACACAAAGAGACGATAGTTCTAACCACATAAGATTTAGAACAAATTTAAGATTCAGAACTTGTAATTATTATTTTAAATAACACAAGATTGTCAATTTTTGAATAACACGTAATGTTTTAAAATAAGAACCACCAATTGAAATATTTTCGACTTTAAAAAGCGGAAGTTATAAACAACCACGGATTCACAAAGCGGAACTTGAACATACTGTAGACTTTTTTATGCTTCGTCAAATTAAAGAAGGGGGGAAGCGAATTTAGATGGAGCGAAAAGGACTGTATATATATATATATATATATATATATATATATATATATATATATATATATATATATATATATATATATATATATATATATATAATAATATATATATATATAATAATATATATTAATATATTTTAAATTATTATTATTATTATTATTATTATTAATTATTATTATTATTATTATTATTATTATTATTATTATTATTATTATTATTATTATTATTATTATTATTATTATTATTATTATTATGCAACTGGGGATGTGCAAGTGTATATCTGCTAAACCCTTAATGAAACTACATAAAAAAAAAAAAATAATTCGTATAATATCTGGATCACGCAATTACTATGAACGTACAAGCCCAATTTTCAAACAATTATCCATACTCAAACCAATTGAGTAATGTTTAGCAAGATTGCAATTTTATGCTTAGCAAGATTGTCAACTCTAACTTTACTTCTTCTTTCCCTCTTTTAGTATCTTATGACGGCACAACTTCCGTTTTACCTTTCGCTAAAGCTGAACTCTTCGCCTAAAATTATAATTTCTTCTTAAGATGTCATTTCTGCTCTCTCTCTCTGATCTTAACACTAAGTAGGCGCACGGTACTATGGTATCACTCCTGTCGTTCTCAAAACTTGTGCTTCTGGGCTTGCACATTGCCTTCGTAAACTATTTCGACTATGTCTCTCTACTTCTACTTTCCTTTTTCGCTGAAAAGGAACGCTCATTCAGCCTGTGCCGAAGAAGGGGGACCCATCTCAACCCTCTAACTACCGTCCAATTTCTTTAACCTCCATTATTTCTAAAGTTTTCGAAACTATCCTTAACAGGAAGATTTGGAAACATCTCAATTCTTCTAATCTTATCCTTGATCGCTAGTATGGCTTTCGTAAGAAACGCTCTACTGGTGACCTTCTTTCCCTTCTCTCTGACTCTTGGCCCTCCGCTTTTCTGAATTTCGGTGAATCTTTTGCTGTGGCGCTGAACACATCGAAAGTCTTCGATAGAGTCTGTTAAAAACCTTTGATTTCCAAACTTACCTCTTTCGGAATCTATACTTCTCTGTGGCCTTCTCTCTTATTTCCTTTCTGGTAGTTCTGTAGCAACTGTTGTAGACGGCCACCATTCTTCATTTAAATCTATTAATAGTGGTATTCCTCAAGGATCTGTTCTATCCCCAACATTTTTCTGCTTTTCATAAATGTTCTTCTCTCTATTACTTCATCTCCTATCCATTCCTATGCTAATGACTCCACTTTTCATTACTCTTGACGCCCCATCCAGAAACAGTAAATTAAGATTTATGGCCTTTGATCTATCTTGTATTTCAAATTGGGGCAGAGAAAACATGGTCGTTTACAATGCTACCAAAACTAAATTTTTCCATCTCTCTACTCGATTCAACCTTCAGCACAACTGTGATATCTTCTTCGAAATACACAACGCAAATATTCATCTCTCCTTAATATTCTTGGTGATTCTTTTTCTCGTACTCTTTCTTGGAAAGATCACATTATTTCTCTTTCAAAACAATCTTCTAAGAGATTAGGTGTTCTGAATCACCTTCAGAATTTCTTCACTACGCCCTAGTTGTTTGCTCTTTATAGGGGTGCTGTGTGCTCCTGTATGAACTACGCCTCACATATTTGGGTTGGTTCCATTCATACAGATCTCCTTGAAAATGTAGAGTCTTGAGCTTTTCATCTTTTCAACTTCTATGCTCTCACTAATTTTCTCCAGTCTCTTTCTGTCCGTCGAACTGTTGCGTCATTTTATTTATACGATCTCTATTACAGTTGATACTGCTCTTCGGAACTCTCCCGTCGCATGCCTCCTCCACTGAGATGGACTCGTGCAACACGTCTTTCTACAAAGTCTCATTCTTTCTCTATCCAACTCTCTGACTCCAGAATTTACCACTATGTTCAGTCTTACAAGTGCTCTACTGGTGAAGTCTGGAACACAATTTCTTCCTCTATTTTCCCAACTTCCTATGACTTACACACCTTCAAACGTCGTGTATTGGAAAATGTTGGCCTCTAATTTGACAAGGTTTCTGATTTTCTACCTAAGTCTGTTGGAAATTTTGGTATGCCTCTGGCTTTTGCCCACCAGAGGGGATATATATATATATATATATATATATATATATATATATATATATATATATATATATATATATATATATATATATATATATATATATATATATATATATATATATATATATATATATATATATATATATATATATATATATATATATATATATATATATATATATATATATATATATATATATATATATATATATATATATATATATATATATATATATATATAAGCAAATTGAAGAGCTGTAAACCCACTCTTGCTCTGAGAGTATATTAAACTCTTCAAAACCACTTCATAAAGCAAAATGTAAAAAATTAAGACATTTTAACAAGAGTTAAAATAAAAAGCTAAGTAGAAGGATTAAAACTAGGGATACCGAAAAAGTTTCGATGTATATCGATATAGATATTTTTTACGCTAGTATTGAAAAAATATCGATGATATTTTCAAAGCCGATGTTTTATTTTTTGTTATTTATTTTTATTTTTTACAGAACGCCACCACTCACGGGCAGAGCCCTTTTCAAGGAGGGGGAACTCACAAAATGAAGAAAAACTCACTCAAACACACACCTAGAGCCTATCTCTCAGGTGGGCACACACTGAAGCCTTGAAGAGTGGAAGATTAAATACAGGAGGAAAAATAGATGATGGTAGAGAGTTCCACAGAACAGAGGTGGCTGGAAAGAAGGAGGCACCGCAACGGGCTAGCCTGGGGTTTCCTACATCAACACAAAATTCGTGTGAAAGCAGGGCATCCCTTGTGCAACGAGGACGACGCAACGGTGGAAGAATGCGGGAGGCCAATTCCCTCGATCACCTGCCATTGTAGTACCTATAGAAAAGAGATAGTGCGCCAACGTCACGTCGCAGAGATAGGGAATCAAGAGAGCTTGAAAGTAAGGGACAGTTTATTAATCTTTTAGTTTTAGACTCAACCCTATCCAGAAGTGAGGAGGAGCCGGAGCCCCCCCAAACGTGAGAGCAATACTCCATACAAGGGCGAATAAGACCCTTATATAATTGGAGTAACTGCTCAGAAGAAAAAAATTCTCGCAACCTTAACAGAATTCCCAGCTTCTAATAGGCCGCTTTAGCAACCATTGTGATATGTGGTTAAAGACAATTTATTGTTTACGTTAAGACCAAGAATGTTAATGTTATTTACATGTGAGACGGGAGGACCATCGAAGAGGATAGGAAAGTTAGGAGGTCTTTTTGAGAGGGAGATGTGAAGAAGTTGAGTTTTTAAAGAGTTGAATTTCACAAGGGTGTTATGACCCCACCGGGAAATCCCATCCAGATCGGCAAGAATAGAATAGGAGAGTTGAAGACGAGAAGCAACTCTAGAAGCAAAAGAGGGAGCAGATTTAAAATGAGTAGAAGAATGGAGAGTTGAGTCATCAGCATAAGAGTGAACAGAGTTAGAAGTGCAGTTAAGAAGATCGTTAATGAAAAATAAGAATAAGGTTGGAGATAAAACAGAACCCTGAGGAACACCACAGTTGACAGAAAAAGAGGAAGAGGTCGCTCCATCTACAAGTGCCGAAATGGAATGATCTGAGAGAAAACTTGACAAGAGTAAGCAAAGAGAAGGAGGAAACCCAAAGGAAAGGAGCTTGGAGAGCAGCGACGCATGCCATACCCGGTCGAAAGCCTTGGATATGTCAAGCGCCACCACACAAGACTTCCCGAAGTTCCTAAAGGCAGAAGACCATAGATCAGTAAGATAGGAAAGTATTTAACCAGCTGACTTCGAGCGTCGAATGCCATACTGGTGATCTGAGAGAAGAGAATGAGACTCCAGATGATCCAGGAAATGGGAGTTGAGGAGAGTTTCAAAAATTTTAGATAGAACACAAATGAGAACTATAGGACGATAGTTAGAAGGGTCAGAGCAGCTACCTTTTTTTGGATCGGCTGAACAATTGCGCGCTTCCAGCATTGAGGAAAAGTATTCGTATTAAGGCATAGAGAGTAGAGCTGAACGAGGACAGGCGCTAACTCGGAAGCACACTCCCTCAGAACACGAGGGGGAATGCCATCCGGGACACTGGCCTTCCTGACGTTCATAGATTTCAGGATCCCATGCACCCGATCCTCAGTATTGAACCAACGATATTTTTTTTTTACTTCTAGTAATTTTAAGTTGTTTTCAGCTCCTTTATAAAATAAAATTTAAGCAAAATTTGTTATTTTTCATGTGCATATATATATATATATATATATATATATATATATATATATATATATATATATATATATATATATATATATATATATATATATATATATATATATATATATATATATATATATATATATATATATATATATATATATATATATATATATATATATATATATATATATATATATATATATATATATATATATATATATATATATATATATATATATATATATATATATATATATATATATATATATATATATATATATATATATATATATATATATATATATATATATATATATATATATATATATATATATATATATAAAACTTCTTTGTTTTATCTCTATGGATTTCTTTTTATACTTGCACAAGTATCTGGCATGGATTCCAAAAATTTGGGGTTTTCCCGTAGCGCGGGGTTCGCGTGGGCTTTATCGCCGCTACTGTTTCTCATTTAAACCTTAATTTCTTTTTAAAAAAAAACGTAATAGACCCTTAGATTTTAAACTAGTATAGGACGTTCCATGGATCATCAAATTATATATTATCTGATACTCTAATCGCTATAATTTGATTTAAATAAGTGTTATAGAATAGGGAAAGCCAAATTTTGCATTCTGGCACACGGACGCATATTTCATGGCACAATCGGCCTATAATACGGTACGTTGAGTCATAGGTTAAGATCTATCGAGAAATAATTTTTTTTTATATATTTTAAGGCTTTTCAAGTGTACGACTGGTGCCATGTAGGCTAAACTTTAAATATCACTTAAATCAACGTTGCGAATAGATTTCGTCATGCTGAGCCAGAATATGAACATTTCAGCATTCGACAAGCTTCCGTTTAAGAGATATAGCCCCTCAAAAAAAAATTTATTACAAAATGTTGTCGAAATCACGTTCTGTGATTTCTTATAAATTCTAAATTACGAGAGATAGAGAAAAAATATTTAATATCCGAATATTGCTTGTCTTTTAGAACTTGGATGCCTTTGTGGATCGTTCCTTTATCTGCTACGGTTGAGGAGATATAGTACGACAAATCACCTTGGTATGTATGTCGGCCTTTAATTCAAAAACGGTAATATTCAGAAAAACAGGGATTACAGATTTGGAATTAGAGGTTCCAAATCCTTGTGGATCTAGAATATCAAGCCGATCTACCCATTGATAAGAGTGTTATAAGAATTTAAAACCTTACGCAAACTTTGATCGGAATATTTCAGAAGTTAAAACTCAAAAGAATCGACCCATACTCAACTAAGACCGAAATTATCATTTTGAACTCATTTATTCAGGCGTTTAATTAAGTACCTTATGAGGGTCGACTTCCGTAGGAATTGAGAATTTTTTTTTTTTTTTTTTTTTTTTAGCATTTTCAGGAAGGTAAGACAGTAGAACTTATTTTTGATCGCCTACCTCCCAGTAAAAGAGAAAAAAATATCAACTTTTCGATTTTATGAGCAAGTTGTTTTTCAAAATCTGAAAAACATTAAGTACATTTTACGATATATTGGAGATCATCTTAAAAATGAAAAAGCTCTTATAGGGTAAAACCGATCATGGGCCATCATTCTTGCTTCTTGTCTCTTCTCGCTATCTGTTATGGTTATTGAGATATTAACGGTTTAATAATTCTTAGACTTTACTTCTACAAATAGCAACAGGGACTTGCCTCTTAAAATGTACTTTTTCAGTCTCGGCCCAGAACGACGGGGCCGGAGAGCGACTTTCTTTAGGAACTTTGTCTCAAAAATTACTATTTTAGAGCCTCATCTCTAAAAATTTATATAAAATTGTTTTTTTCCTTATGAGTGACTTTTTATTGGATATTTTATATTTATATATATATATATATATAATATATATATATATATATATATATATATATATATATATATATATATATATATATATATATATATATATATATATATATATATATATATATATATATATATATATATATATATATATATATATATATATATATATATATATATATATATATATATATATATATATATATATATATATATATATATATATATATATATATATATATATATATATATATTTATATATATTTTTACACTCCATATCCCGCAAGATGCAGGGTGGCGGCGGCTGCAGAAACTTCATATTTCTGCAACTGTACATGGGATAAAAATACTGGTAAAAAAGAGTTCCCAGCCTTTAGAACCATGCGAAGAATAATCCTCTAATTGTCCTGACTGCGACGAAATCTAAATCCTTTATCGAACAGATGTTGCCTATATATATATATATATATATATATATATATATATATATATATATATATATATATATATATATATATATATATATATATATATATATATATATATATATATATATATATATTATATATATATAATATATATATATAAATACTCTCTCTCTCTCTCTCTTCTCTCTCTCTCTCTCTCTCTCTATCTATATATATATATATATATATATATATATATATATATATATATATATATATATATATATATATATATATATATATATATATATATATATATATATATATATATATATATATTTAAAAAGTTCACATCTCACAGACATTGCCCTATTCGAGGAGAGGAACTTTTCTAGGTAGCAATATACCTAGGATCCCCAAGTGGGATCGAACCGGCGCCCTCATGCACTTGAGTCAATCAATATATATATATATATATATATATATATATATATATATATATATATATATATATATATATATATATATATATATATATATATATATATAATATATATATATATATATATATATATATATATCTCTCTCTCTATATATATATATATATATATATATATATATATATATATATATATATATATATATATATATATATATATATATATATATATATATATATATATATATATATATATATATATATATATATATATATATATATATATATATATATATATATATATATATATATATATATATATATATATATATATATATATAT
>SEYY01009746.1:12500-22620 GCA_009176605.1 Armadillidium nasatum | reverse complement strand
GATCTGGATGGGTTAAGTTAGTTCAGGTCTGATTATTATGTTAGTTAAGGTTATAATATAATATCCGTTAAAATATATTTCACTTAATTATTTATAATTATATATCAAAGTATCAATTTATCAATATTTTCATATATTAGAAGACCAGAAATCTGCTTAACCTTACTATATATATAATATATATAGATATATATTATTATATATATTATATATATATATATATATTTAGGTAATTCGCATATTACCATTTAAATTAATAACAAATCTTCTGAGTTATAAAACAATTTATAATTTTCATGATGAAGCCTACTAAGATTTATGCTATAAAGGATTGAGATAGATAACCAGAGCTACAAAGCAGGAAATAAAACTAGCTAGAGTCAGAGTCAGAGTTTTAGGTGGAACTAGAGTTCAAATGTACAAATGACATAATAATGTAAGTGTCATTCTAAAGCACAAGGTACAACAGCATCTATAGAAGGGAAAAGTGTAGCAAGGTTATAACTATTAAAAAGATAAAGAGAATCTACCAAAATGGGAGATCACTATCCATAAGAGAAAACAATGGTAAACCAATCTTTCTCCTATCTATTATATTCAGACATTTTATTTTTACCCATTTGACCTTGCATTATTAGGATTTAAAACTAGGTCTATGCCTACTCTATCAACTCTCCTTTTAATAAACTAATGTGTAAAAGTTCGTATTTAGAATTAATATTAGATTTTCAGAAAATAAATGCTGTATTTCTATTTCACTCTTTTACGTATCACAACAAATATACAGCAGAGAGTGCGTAAAGTATCTCTCAATCATACCATAGATTACCGGTTAACTATGTTCATTAGAAATTCCGGTGCTAAAGAAACAGACGAAAAGGAAGAAGTAAGCGAAGTGAAGCAGAGTTGCTAGCTTTGAATTTAAGGCGTAGACTTTAACTAAAGTCTATGATTTAAGGATTCTCTTAAATATTACCATAATATTTCAAGATTATGCTAAAAGTAAAACCCATAGTATATGGTAAAACCACAATTTTAAATATATATATATATATATATATATATATATATCTATATATTATATATATATATATATATTTATTAGGGTGGTAAAGTTCGGTATCGAATTTTTTGGGTATCTTCATTTCAGTATCGGTATCGGTTCGGCTAAATGAACGTACCGATACCAGATATTTTAAATAACTTAATCCGTTGGCTACATTTTTTAATGTTAACTTTCATTGGCTACAGAGTTTCGAATACCACGAAACAATTTTTTTTTTTTCCAAATTTCAATAATTAATTACTAATTAATCGTTATTCAATTTTTGTTTGTATTTATTCTCTGTAACTACAGATCCGATTGGTCTCATTAGGACAGTAACTCTTTGTTCTTAATTGTTCATTTACTTCATTACTTAATTAAATTATGTTATTTTTTATTAATATACATAATATTTTGCCATGTCGCTTCTCGAAAATTTTGTTTCCATAACACTAATATATTGCTTACCACTAAAAGTAATTTTTGGAAATACACAAAACTGAGTTTCCATTTATTTCCACGCCAATTATTCATTCCATTGGGTTCGTTTTCTTAAAGTAATTTTTTTAATCTATCACTAATGTAATCCATTAGTAACATATTAGATGGTAACTGAGGTACATGATAAATATATATATATATATATATATATAATATATATATATATATATTATATATATATATATATATATATATATATATATATATATATATATATATATATATATATATATATATATATATATATATTATATAAATATATAGTGTGTGTGTATGTTACCATCACACACGGACAGAGCTCTTTTCAAAAGGAGAGCACACTTAAAGGATAAAAAAAAGCACACCAGCCCCGAACCTAAAGTAGATCCCTCAGTAGACTCAGACAGAGCATTTAGAAAGAGCTTTTTAAATACAACAGGAAAAACAGAAGATAGAGAGTTTCACAGAACAGAGGTGTTGGAAAGGAGGAGGTACCACAACGTTAAGCTTTGAGTTTTTGTTCACACAAAAAATGCGCAATGCAAGGACCCTTTGTGAGGACGACGCAATGGTGGTGGAATGCGAGAGGTCAACTCCTTTGAGCACCAGCCGTTGTAATACCTATAGAAAAGAGAGAGTTCGCCAACGTCACCTCGCAGAGAAAGTTTCCAGAGAGTTTGAAAGTAGTGGACAGTTTATTAACCTTTTACCTTAGACTCAATCTTATCCAAAAGAAGGGTGGAACAGGAACCACCCCAAATGTTAGAACAATACTCCTTAAGTTGACGGATAAGACCCTTATATAATTGGAGTAACTTTTTAGAAGAAAAAAAAATCCCCCAATCTGAATAGAACTCCTAGCTTTTTAGAAGCCACCTTAGCAACCTTTGTGATATGATGTTTCCAAGATAATTTATTGTTTATGTTCAGACTAATAATATTTACGTTGTTCACAGGTGAGATGGGAGAGCCGTCGAAGGAAATAGGAAAGTTGGGAGGTGCTTTTGAGAGAGAGATGTGAATTTGAGTTTTGAAAGTTGAATTTCACAAGGTTACGGTGGCCCCACCGGGAAATCCCATCCATATCAACAAAATTGGAATCGGAAAGTTGAAGACGAGAAGCAACTCTAGAAGCAAAGAGGGAGAAGATTTGAAATGAATAGAAGAATGGAAAGTTGAGTCGTCGGCATAAGAATGAACAGAGTTAGAAGTACAGCTGAGGAGGTCGTTGATGAAAAGTAAGAATAAAGTAGAGATATAACAGAACACTGAGGAAAACCATTATTAATATATATATATATATATATATATATATATATATATATATATATATATATAATATATATAATATATATATATATAATATATATATATATATATATATATAATATATATATATATATAATATTATCATGTACCTCAGTTACCATCTTAATATGTTACTAATGGATTACATTAGGATTAAGAAAAAATAAATTATTTAAGAAAACGAACCAAATGGAATGAAATAAATGGCATGAAAATAAATGGAAACTCAGTTTTGAGCATTTCCAAAAATTACTTTTAGTGGTAAGCAATATATTAGTGTTATGGAAACAAAATTTTCGAGAAGCGACATGGCAAAATATTACGTAATATTAATAAAAAATAACATAATTTAATTAAGTAATGAAGTAAATGAACAATTAAGTATAACAAAGAGTTACCTGTCCTAATTTGACCAAAATCGGATCTGTAGTTACAGAGATATAGAATACAAGACAAAAAATTTAATTAACGATTAATTAGTAATTAATTAATTGAAAATTTGGAAAATCAAAAAAACAATGTTTCGTGGTATTCTAAACTCTACAGCCAATGAAAGTTAACATTCAAAAAATGTAAGCCAACGGAATTAAAGTTACTTTAAAATATCTGGTATCGGTATCGGTCATTTTAGCCGATACCGATACCGATACCTGAAAGCCGATACCGATACCGTGCCAATGCCATATACCCAAAAATATTCCGATACCGATACTTTACTCCATCCCTAATATATATTATATATATATATATATATATATATATATATATATATATATATATATATATATATATATATATATATATATATATATATATATATATATATATTTAAATTGTGGTTTTATCATATACTATGGGTTTTACTTTTAGCCTAATCTTGAAATATTATGGTAATATTTAAGAGAATCCTTAAATCATAGACTTTAGTTAAAGTCTACGCCTTAAATTCAAAGCTAGCAACTCTGCTTCACTTCGCTTACTTCTTCCTTTTCGTCTGTTTCTTTAGCACCGGAATTTCTAATGAACATAGTTAACCGGTAATCTATGGTATGATTGAGAGATACTTTACGCACTCTCTGCTGTATATTTGTTGTGATACGTAAAAGAGTGAAATAGAAATACAGCATTTATTTTCTGAAAATCTAATATTAATTCTAAATACGAACTTTTACACATTAGTTTATTAAAAGGAGAGTTGATAGAGTAGGCATAGACCTAGTTTTATATCCTAATAATGCAAGGTCAAATGGGTAAAAATAAAATGTCTGAATTTAATAGATAGGAGAAAGATTGGTTTACCATTGTTTTCTCTTATGGATAGTGATCTCCCATTTTGGTAGATTCTCTTTATCTTTTTAATAGTTATAACCTTGCTACACTTTTCCCTTCTATAGATGCTGTTGTACCTTGTGCTTTAGAATGACACTTACATTATTGTCATTTGTACATTTGAACTCGAGTTCCACCTAAAACTCTGACTCTGACTCTAGCTAGTTTTATTTCCTGCTTTGTAGCTCTGGTTATCTATCTCAATCCTTTATAGCATAAATCTTAGTAGGCTTCATCATGAAAATTATAAATTGTTTTATAACTCAGAAGATTTGTTATTAATTTAAATGGTAATATGCGAATTACCTAAATATATATATATATATATATATATATATATAATAATAATATATATATATATATATATAATAGTAAAGGTTAAGCAGATTTCTGGTCTTCTAATATATGAAAATATTGATAAATTGATACTTTGATATATAATTATAAATAATTAAGTGAAATATATTTTAACGGATATTATATTATAACCTTAACTAACATAATAATCAGACCTGAACTAACTTAACCCATCCAGATCTCCTTTTATGGGTAAAGGTCAGAAGCTTACTAGTTTCTACCAGAATTGGAAAAATATAAGAATTGTGATTTGTTAAATAAACTTCAATTATTATAGGCTTGCATATCCTGATACATGGTAATTGAAGGTGTGAAAGTCAAAGGAAGTTAGTAAAATAGTTAAAGAGATTCTGTTCTATAATTTACTAGTAAAGCATGTATGATTGAGTATAGCAGTTAAATCTGAGGTTAGAAAGTTGGAATAGAAATTATGAAGCTGTGTAGAAAGGCAAGTCATATGAGTACTTCTCAGGGGAGTAGGTATGCAAAGGAGAGTTTAGAAGAGCAGTGTCTGTTATTATAGTGATAGTGTAAAGAGTGATGCAGTAATTTAACAGGCAAAAAAGGCTGTAGTGTGTTTGAGAGAAGAGTTTATAAGATGAAAAGTCCTAGACCACCTTTTTGAGGAGAGCTGTATAAGTGGAACCACCCACAGTGTGAGGCATACTCCATACAGGGGTGAATAACACCCCTTATAAAGAGACTGCAACTGAGGTAGTATGAAGAAATTAAGACATAGAATACTCAACCACTTTGAAACTTATTTAGAAAGAAATAATTTGATCCTTCAAAAATAAAGCATATAGTGATTAGATGTGTTTAAATTTATAGGTGTTACGTTGATACTTTTTGAGTGGAAAATACCCTGTATGCTGCATTTCAATGATTTCCTTAGTGGGGTATGAGGCTAATATGATTTTAACTATAATGTTTCATGTATTATATTCTAAATGTATTGCTTTTCCACAATTATGTATTTCAAATATTTGTTATTATGTATTTCATAAAAATATGGCTTGATCTTTTCATTATTTACAGGGAAATGTAAAAATTATATATATTTATAGAAATATATCTTTGGCTTACATTATTTATATCAATTTTTTTACTTTTAGACTCCTCCATACACCTTAAAAGTTTATAGTATTTATTTTAAAACTTGCCTATCAAGTTATCAAATTTATTGTGAATCAGTATATATATATATATATATATATATATATATATATATATATATATATATATATATATATATATATATATATATATATATATATATATATATATTATTACCTTATCTTTTTGATGCTCCTGTCTTGTATATTACACTATATTTAAATATGCTTGAACTTGTCATCATGGTCTGTTTGATTATAAAAGTCTTTATTATTATGACTTTCCTTCCTTAAATCCAATTTCTACATTAAATAGCCTATTAGATGTTCAAGTTACCCGTATTTCATATAAAAATTAATTACCTTCTAAAATTACCACTTTTGTTCTCTCCATTATTTACTATTGCCTTGGCCTTTGTAATATAACTAAGTATCATACATTGTATCTTTCAGAATTGTTTAAAATAATTATTTGTTGGAAAAATTCCAGTAATTTGCAACTAAGTTCTTAACATGTTTATCAGTTAAAGGTTAAAAATTTATTTTGTTAATATATTGTACATAGCTTACTAATAATTTTACATCCTACAATTTTTCAATTGCATTTCTTGTTGTTGAAATAATTAACAATAATGAGCTCTAATTTACAAACTTCAACTATACAGAAACCACTTTTCCGTTTGTCACTTTTTTCCTTTGAAACAGTTAAAGCTTCTATTAATTATCACCTTCAGAAGCTTTCTCCTCCCCAGAAGGTAAGATCGAATAAAAATATACTGGTATTATTTCACTTTTTACATATTGTGATGTATGTCATACAATAGAATTCTAAGAATATTGTTTTAAATTTATTTTTGAAGTATTCTTTAATTTTTAATTATCTTTAAAGTTCTTATGATTTTTTTTTCTTCAGATTATTGTTTTCAGTGTTAGTGCTGGTGTGGTTTTAGTCAGCTTAGTCGCTCGATATTTTAGGAGGAAAAGAGTTAGGAAATCTGCTTTGGTTAACCCAAAAGAAAATGTGAAATATCGAAAAAACAAACCTTTAGTCATTAAAAGTCCATCAGGAGGTAAGTACATCTGTCAATCATACTATTTACAAATGTAGTTTAATAAATTATTATCATAAGTAGTAGTGTTAGTACTTTGGTAGCAATGAAAATGGAATTAAAATTTTGAATTATGAAAAGAATTATATACCATATTTGATACTTCTCTACAATCAGATTTGATTTTGAATGTCCCAGAAAAAGTTTTTAATTTCAAAGAGCATGGGAAAGCATAACTTTTGTTAGACTTGAATCTACTTTAGTATAATATAGTATAAAATTATGCTAATTTAGATTTTATAAATCTAGTACTGACACTGGATTCTCAATTCAAGTAACTACACAATTCTTGAAAATTATCATAGGAAAAATTAATAATGAGATACATGTCAAATGAAATAAAGATAAAGTATATAAATGCATATAAAACCCAAATTCCCCTATTTAATCTAAAGAATTAGATAAGATCTTATATATAGTTATGTTGAAGTTGTCATAGCAGTTTTGCTTTAATGAATTAAAAGACAGTCATGCTTTAAAACAATAAAACAATAAAATCGAAGATATAGTATATATATATATATATATATATATATATATATATATATATATATATATATATATATATATATATATATATATATATATATATATATATATATATATATATATATATATATATATATATATATATATATTGAAAAGGGACAGTGGAAAATAATAAAAAATCTTTAAAATATTCCCAGCTATCAGGATTGTAAAAGATAAAAAAAAAAGTCAAAGAAAAATTTAACACAGAGTAAGGACAGATGATTCCTAACATGGTGACTGACTAATATTTTTTGAAATTTGCCCAATGTCTCTTCAAAGTATTTGTCAATTTTATTCATATTCTCAAGAGTAAGAACATAGGATTGTTGTACAGTTTGCGTTCTCCAGTGTGGAAGAAAATATCTTGAGAGAACTAAAAAGGAGCTAAAATATTTTCTCATATTGCAACTAAAAAGATCAAATGTTTTCCATATTGCTTTCAGTTTCAAAAATTGAAGTTGAAATTGAATGAGAAATAATAATAGCAACAGATTTTTAAAATTTTTTTGATACTATTATATTGTGATAATAATTTTAATATTATTATTATAATTATTATTATTATTATTTTTGTCATTTTAGAATTTCACACACTTGGTGGAACTATATCTCCTGGGTTTCATCGATCCGGCTACAGACATAGTTCTATATCTGCAGGGAGTGATAGAATAAGTTTAGCATCAGTCATTCCAGGTACAATAATTTCTCAGTCAGGAAAGTCAAGTGAACTCACACCTCAACAGTATGGAGTTATGGGTAGGTTGCTTGACCTTGTATATTTTGTATAGGGTAAACTGCTTGTTTAAATTGGTTTAAATATTATTATTATTATTGTTAGTATTTTTTTTTCAGGGAACTTAACAACTACCATATTATTATTATTATTGTATTTAGTAGTATAGGACCTACTGTAATATAAACTTGTAAACATACTTTTTTTCTTAAAATTTGTGGAAATTTATAATTATTATTATTATTATTATTATTGTCTTCTACTTTTATTATTATTTTAGGGATGGAATCACTTGAGGGAGCAATTGGATTATGGGAAGAAGCTTTGTCATCTTATTCTTTAGGAAGTGGGCATGGGTTAGCTCTCCCTTCGCAGGAAGCTGCAGAGTTTACAGAGTCTTTACAGAAAGTTATTGACAATGCATATTCCCTCCAAGATCAGTGTGAACACTTATTTCTGCATGAGGTTAGAAATTTCAATTTCGAATTAACACAGCTACTTGAAATGTGATGTTTGTATGTTTATATATGTTTTGTAATTTTAGCATGGAATTTAAATATGTAATTAGTTTTTTCCAATGAGTAATTTCTCAGTAATACATCTAGTTTTCTCTCAGATCATTCCATATCGGCACATGTCAATTGTGGTGTTCCTCAAGGTTCTGTTCTATCTCCAACTTTATTCTTACTTTCATCAACGATCTTTTCAGGTCCACTTCTAACTTTTTCTTCTTATACTGATGACAACTCGTCATTCTTCTATTCATTTCAAATCTGCTCCCTCCTTTGCTTCTACAGTTGCTTCTCGTCTTCAACTTTCTGACTCCATTCTAGCTGATCTGGACGGGATTTCCCAATGGTATCGCCTCAACCATGGGAAATTCAACTCTTTAAAAACAACTTCTTACATCTCCCTCTCAAAAACACCTCCCAACATTCCTATCTCCTTCGATGGCTCTCAGGTCTTACCTAAAAACATTAAGATTCTTGGTCTGAACATAAAAAAATTAACTTTCTTGGAAACCTCAAATCACAATGGTTGCTAGGGTGGCTTCAAAGAATTTGGGAATGCTGTTCAGATTGGGGGAACTTTTTCTACCGAACAGTTGCTCCAATTATATAAGGGTCTTATCCGCCCTTGTAGGAGTACTTGTAGGAGTACTCCTGTTTCACCTTTCTATTTGATAGGATTGAGTCTAAGGCTAAAAAATTAAAAAACTGCAGCTACTTTCAAACTCACTCGACCGACCCAATTTCTCTTTGACTTGACATTGGTGCACTATCTCTTTTCTATAGGTACCACAATTGCAGTTGTTTGAGGGAATTCACTCTCATTCCACCACCATTGCGTTGCCCCGCAGTACAAGGAGTGCCATGTTTTCGCATGAATTTTGTGTGAATATGGTTAACCCCAGGCTCGTCCATTGTGATGCCTTTTTCTTTTTTTCCAGCCACTTCTTTTCTGTGAAACGCATTGCCATTACCTGTTTTTCCTGCTGCATTTAATCAACCTCTCTTTAAGGCCTCCGTTTGCGCTCACCTGAGAGAGATTTGCGTTAGGCTTCGATTTGGTGGGTTTTCTTTTATTTTATATTTCTGCCCCCTCCATGAAAAGGCCTCTGCCCGTGAGCGGTGGTAAGCTGTAAAATATATATATATATATATATATATATATATATATATATATATATTATATATTATATATATATATATATATATATATATATATATATATTATATATATATATATATATATATATATATATATATAGGAGAGAGAGAGTGAGAGATTTTAATGTAAACTCTGATTGGTGATTAGATTTTTAAAATACAAGTTTGCGTTTAGCAATATTTTTCAACAATTGAATCAATAATTTTCATTTTTTTTTTTTTTTTGCAGCATTCTGTGTTGTTTCGGTCTGCGGATATTTCCCCTAACCTTTCCGAAGCTGGTTATGGAGATAGAAGAACATTAACCTCATTTTCATCATTAGAATCTTTTGTCTCAGCTCAAGGGGACGTACGTTTAAGTTTTTGCTCCTTTATAACATAATTGTGAAATTATAACTGTTACATAATCTCATTGTGGTGAAACATTTCATATAGCCTATATT
>SEYY01009746.1:0-7500 GCA_009176605.1 Armadillidium nasatum | reverse complement strand
TATGACTGGAGACTGTTTTTATAATACCTTAAATATTCAGCTTGTTCATCTACATAGCTCTTTCTAAATGATCAACCTATTTTTTTTACCTTTTGTCAAAACTGTGGTTAAAGCTATAATATTGCTTTGAACTGCAATAATTGATACTTAGAAAGATAACTTCTTCTGCCTTTTTAAGTGCTTTACTGAAATATTGTGCATTATATCATTGTCAACTAAATGAAAATATTGAAACAAGATCTAGAAAGAGAAACAAGATAATTGTAAACAGAAACGCTTTTAATAAAAAGATTGTCAGAATGAATAAGTAGGCTTAGTAATGATTAAATATAAAATAGAATTGAAATTAGATACTAGTAAATTAGAATACTTGTAGGTTGTAACTAAAAAAAAGGTAATCTGGTTAGAAGAACATTTTAAGCTTATAAATTAGATGTGGAAATTCGTGTTATTTAAATAAGCTCGTTACTTAACTAATAATGTCTTAAATTAGACCATTAAAAAATTTTAATGGTCTAATTTAAGTAGATGTTCTACTTAAAATATTTAATATTCTCTTACATTAAGAAGCAGGCCATTATGATTGCAATCGTGCTTTAGCAAGAAAGAGCAACCTTTTTAGTTTAGTCAACAACTTTGACAATCAAAAATTTACTTCAATATATTTGCAAATTTGCAATGAAATTTCAGATTCTTTGGAAGGTCAAAAGTTTTCGTGTCATTGCTTTCTCTTTCAATCTTTTCAGTTGTTGGCAGCATTTTCAATATGAACTTGACAATATATATTATATGCATGAGAGGATAATCAAAAAGGTTTACTGATTTCAAGAAAATTCTTGGAATCACTTACTTTTCCTTCAAACTTATGTAATAGGTGTCACAAATGATACCTTTTGAAAACACGTCAAGTCTTCAACCTTTAATCGTGCATGATAAAATGAAGCAATTTTATAATTTTTTGCCGCTATTTTAATCAGTTAACCTTTGTTTAAACAAACATTTATCATATCCATTACTTATGTTTTCGCTCATCTAGGTGTTTGATACTTCTTGAAAAAATTCTTTTTTAAGTTTGTAATACTCGCTCAAACTGCTGTCTTCCAGCACCATTTGTAGTTTCAACAATGAGTACAAAAGTATAGTTCTTCGGTGCTGTTTACAAGGTTTTAGAATATACCACCAATAGGTAATGTAATTAATAACTGCAAGGACAGCAAAATTATTTTCATCATTGTCTTACAATAAATGGAAATACAGGAAAGCCTCAATAATGTAAGAAATATATTGATGGTAATAAATTTTAAAACTTGTAAATACGATGTAATCAGTATTATTTTTACAGTGAATTTTCAGCGATTTCATTTTAGGTACCCATTTTGGCCAAAACCTTGAAATTTGAAATGATCTGACCAAGTTTGAAAATATGGTGCATCACTACTGTTTTAATTTGATTTATATAGTTTATACTACTATGAATTAGATGCTACTTAATATTTCTGGTTACTATGTTAATAATTCTAATAATTGAGTTAATAAACTATTTTTTTTTTTTAAATTTAACTATCAAAATAGTTATAGTCATTACCATATGATAGAAACGAGGTATTTTAATTTGTTGTATATTTTTTAAAAGAAATAATGTTAGAGCAGCTTTTTGTAGTTCTTTAAATTACTACCAATTTCTTGCTTTTTTGAATCCCTTTATATATATATATATATATATATATATATATATATATATATATATATATATATATATATATATATATATATATATATATATATATATATATATATATATATATATATATTGTGTTTGTCTTTCTGCTGCTGTGACGTATAAATCCTCATGTAATTTAAAATGTTAATCACTATTATTGTTCTTTTTAATTTTGTGTAAAATACTCACTTTGATTGAAAAATTTTCTGTTTTTCACTGTGATGGGACCATTAGATATATATATATATATATATATATATATATATATATATATATATATATATATATATATATATATATATATATATATATATATATATATATATATATATATATATATATATATATATATATATATATATATATATATATATATATATATATATATATATATACTGTCTTTGCATGTTTGCCATTAAATTTGGTATTTCTTTAACCACATAGTTGGATAGAAAAATTATCTATGATAAGAGACAATATAATTTAGTAATACAATTACCTTATGTGTTTATTCTTTGTTTATGTATATTCACGGTAAAACTTAAAATTAGATAATTCATACAACCCTCATATATATACACCTTAACTGTCTCTAAATTGTTTGTCTATTAAAATCAAGTTGTAACTAGCCGAATGCCTTTTAAATACTTGAATGAAGTTATTAGCTGAACTGCTAAAACTTTAAGGAACCACTACTTTTTAGATATTAAAAAATTTTTTTTTGTCTGAATAAAAAAAGTTTTTGACATCTCTGTAGCTGGGTTGTAGCGGTAGCGACAGTTGTTCTACTGCAAATATTGTCAAAAGTCCCTTACACCCCAATTTTACTTAAGACAAGCTTCCTTCAGTAGCAACTCAAATTCACATTTTATTAAAATAAAACTATCTCTTACGTATGTCGAGAAGTATAAAAGTAATGAGTTATAAATGAACGATGACAGGAAAGGACAAGCATGTTAATAGTACACTCTACTTACACCAACGGCATACTTATACAATGTCAATAAAAAATGCTCGTACTTCACTAAAAGTTACACATCTGGAAATCATTGCAAGTGTTCGGTATGTCCTTCACCAGCTTTCGATGTATGCGCGTTTACATTGGACTATCAACCTGGGAACACTTTCAAAATCTCATGAATTGTTGCGAACAGTTGTGTAAGCGATGACGATGCGTTGTGAAGCATATCCACATTTGGAATGTCAGTTATATATATATATCAGGTCCATAAGGTGTCTAGAGATAAAAATCTAACTTACTGAAACTTCGACTTAAAAGAAATGCTGCAACCAATCTCGTATGCTGGTACCAGGGTCTTCGGCAACGTGAGATCTGCTCTATATCTAAAACGGTTGACGGCAGGTAGTCAGTGGTCCCACGCATACTGTCTCTGCGATTAATCGGAATACTGCTGTAAATGTTTGATGCTGCCATATGCCAGGGAACGTTCTTCGATGAAGCTGTGCCGCCCTGAGTCCACTACCGCTACCGTACATGTTCATCATGTTTGCGTGTTTATGATTAAGAGTATCCAGCCATTGTTCAGACCCACGATGAACCCAACTGTTGTATAAAATTCACGGACAGACCACGCAAACAGAAAGGGAATACACCACCTTAGGAAGGGTGTTCGTCGAATATTGATTCGACCTAAGTAAAACAAAACTCGATGTTTTATCATACCATTGGTAATAACAGTAACATGAATATGGTTAATTATAATGATAGTGCAAGTAATTATTTCAAAAATATAATCAGTAGTGATACTGATACATCTAAGCATGACACATCATACCTTAACGTGTCTTCTTCCTAGAGGGATACTACATAACTGCCACGTACAATTCCAACAATTGATAACTTTTGTTTTCTTAATGTTGGTTTATTACTTCGTATTTTGGGACGACATATTCTAGCCAATCCCACAACCATGCATTTTCTGACGTGTGTATGGGTTAAGTTTTGCTCAGGTGTAAATCAGTGAAGATTTTGCAAGGTTATGGACAGTTTCCACTTTTCATTCAATGTTTAATACTTGATAGAACCATCCAGGTTCAATTCTTTGCCCAAATGTTTTGTCATAGAAGAAGGAAGGCCACAGGGTAACATCATGAGTGTTGTTTGTTGTCATACTTTCGTATATTAAATGACTTCCCCATGCATGCATCTAGAATCAGAATCTTACACCATTAGAGATCGTTGCCCTTCTAGATACCCTACTGTTGCCTTATGGAAAGGATATCTCATACCGATTGACAACACCCTTTAGTCCACCGAGGAATGAATCTCCTTATCATGAAGGTTGTGTTGAATGAATAGTTTTCTTCTCGCTGTTGCAGTCGCCGCAACGAAGTAGTATTTGTGTGCCTGTGCTTTGGTTACACCAAACTTATTCATAGTTTTTACATGGTGTTGGGTCATCATTACTCTCTTAATCAATATCTGTTTATCATTTAGTATAATGCAATTCAATGAACAATATCAGCCATCTTTTCTTTCTTACCCTTTAATCAATGCGACCACAAGACGCTGATTTTTTTATCCAGTCCATACCAATGTATTTTAAAGTAACTCCTTAATCATTTTCATTAACATAATGAATATATTGAACAATTTTGTCATTACAATACTGAACGTAACCACTTCTGTTTGTGTTACCTTTTAAGTTGAATACTCCAGTCAAGGTTGCTGAAATAATAATAATAATAAAGGTGCTACAGTTTAATATGAAATTTATTATTATTATTATGACTTAAAAATTGCAATACTTAGGAAGTTTTACTAATTTAGTTTTTATGTAGTGTGTATGTGTGATCGCACGCGCGCACTCAATCTTTTAGATATTTTTAATTATTAAAAATATTTTTAAATCACGTTTGTTCACATTTTAAATTTTTTATTTTTTTCAGTCAACTCTGGTTGTGAAATATATTAAATTATTATTATTTGTTGAAATAAAAATATTTTTTTTTACTTGTTTTTTTCTGCACATAAAACTTTAAGATCTCAAAGCAGTTGTTATATACTTACTTAGATTTGTCATAGAACAGCTCTATGTTAAAATGTATGATTAAAAAAGTAATACATTTTGTAGAAGTGGAAGCTTGAACCAGATGTTTATTGTCAGCTTTAGACAGATCTGAAGGCGTAATATTTTTCCCGGCTGTGCTTCTCAGATTTCCTGTTTTTTGGATTATTTTTTTAGTTTGAACTTATATTTAATATTTTCATTGACCCCCAAAAATTCACATACCATCAATTTGTCAATCATATACTTATTAGTTGTGTTAACTGTGCTTATTAGTTCATCATTCTTTGACATAAAAGTTTTTTTTGTTATGAGTTTATGATGATTAACTTTTATAAATTTGAAATGTTGATTAGTTCGAGTATTACTTAATAAATATCTCTTGTATACTAGTATATCATATAATTTAATGTACCACAACTAATGATTTACCATGATTTTGCACCAGCTGGATAATTTTCAAGATCCTGCCTTCTACCAACCGGATTTTCTTTAAACAACCTTTTTTCTCCTGAAAATCTAAATGTTTTAGTTTCATACAGAAAAAATGCATTTTGCAGCCTGATAAAAGTTTTGCTTTAAAAGCTCATATAACTAGAAAATGATGTAAATATATAGCAGATGTATAATAATTGATATATAATTTTTTTATTTTAGCTGAAAGATCTTTGTAACATCTTTCAGGTCTTAAATAATTAAAATGTATTTGATATTGAAATTTATTCATCTTTTTATTCTTTATAAACTCATATAGGAATACAGTATATGTTAAAGAAATTTTTACTTTAATCAGAACGTAATAATTCTAAATCTTTTAAGTATTGAAAATATGCTACATTAATATTAGTCAATAAGAACATCGAAAATGTATGAGGGTATGTTGTCAATGTTAAATCTAAATAATTTTTGAAATTGAAAATATGCCCAAATATTTTTATCATTCATCCAATTTTTATAAGATTTTCGGAGGGGATAAAATATGACGAGTTGAAGAACTTATACATAGAGAATTTATATGGATACCTAACTTTGAAATCTGATCTCATGTTGAAAGTTTTAATATTATACTTCCTTTAAAAGATATTCATAAATATCAAAATTAATTTATTTTATTTATTTTTAATTCATTTTATTTTTTTTGTATAAGCCAAAAATTGTATATCAGTATCGGAGATTTGCTCTTACTTTATTTCACTGTTCATCTATTTATGAAATTTCCAAAGCAGTTAGAAATGGGCAAGACAGTTTTTATGTTGGTTATTTTTCTAAAAGCCCAACCATTAACCTCTGGGTATTCAAATTGCCCATGGTGTGCCCAGAAGTCAGATGATAGCCGAGTATGTAGAAATATGCAATGCCCTAAATAACAGTTGGGGTAACTCGTTCAATTCGTCTACTCAGAAAATTTTAAGTTCGGGATGAATAGTAAAAAAGTTATGGCATATATATATTATATATATATATATATATATATATATATATATATATATATATATATATATATATATATATATATATATATATATATATATATATATATATATATTATATATATATATATATATATATATATATATATATATAATATATATAATATATATATATATATATATATATATATATATATATATAATATATATATATATATA
Organism: Armadillidium nasatum; assembly: GCA_009176605.1. Classification (NCBI taxonomy): domain Eukaryota; kingdom Metazoa; phylum Arthropoda; class Malacostraca; order Isopoda; family Armadillidiidae; genus Armadillidium; species Armadillidium nasatum. The sequence goes on along the minus strand of SEYY01009746.1, from coordinate 1,102 downwards.
TTTTTTTTTTTTTTTTTAAACGGATACTTTATAATGAAATAAATTTATGCTCGGTAAAAACTATGACAATATTTGGCACCGTTGCACTTTTAGTAGGTTTGGCAACCTGGAAATGTACCTACATTGGTATCGATATATTTTCCGATTATATTCTTCTGCCCAATTAGTTGCAAGATATTGTTAACGTTGCAGATGAAAACCAAGTTTGCTTCATGATGTTCAAAATCTATTTTTGCCACCTTAATTGCATTTTAATTTAGCAAATTTGATTCTCCGACACATTCTTTTTGTTGTTTTTCTTGAATATACATTACATATCCAGTTTACATTTTGAATAACCACTAAATACCAGTTAAGAGACGAATCTTGCATATTTTACCAAAATAAGAATCGATACTCTTTACGATTAATTACACAAACTAATTTTTCGTAAACTATTTCTAGTCAAAAGTTCTAAATGGAAGGTACTAATTCGTTTTGCACCTTTCTGGAAAATTTCGGAATAGTTAATTTCTTTTGTGCTTTACTTGTGAATTAAAAGAAAAGTGAACTTTATTATTATTGTAAATATAGTTTCGAAAAAAAAACTTAATTAGAAAGCCATCGAACGTTCAAAGCCTACATTTAAACGGACTGACTACGAACTATCTCCATACTTTAGAATGCACGATGATTTTCTCCAAAATTTGATATAAAGCAACCATTAAAAAAAAAAAAAAAATAAAGGTATGTTCATTTTCTGTATTTAAAGTTCCGTTATGATTTTTTAATCGTAATAATAATAATAATAATAATAATAATAAACAAACACATTAGCTACTTAAGAAAATATTGTGCGCTTTTGAAAAACTTAACTAAAAGTGATTGTGTTCTGTGCTTATTATTATTATTATTATTATTATTATTATTATTATATTATTATTATTATTATTATTATTATTATTATTATTATCGGAAGATCTAAAAACAGTCTAGAGTTTAACTAAGAACTTTTAGTGTTGTATATATATTTGTGAAATAAAGAAAACTTAGAAACAGTCTAGCTTTGTTCATTTTGCTGCTCCAAATATATATACAGTGGAACTCCAATATTCGTCCCCTC
>SEYY01009745.1:10000-22158 GCA_009176605.1 Armadillidium nasatum | reverse complement strand
TTCTGATGCTGATATTGATGCCCTTTGCTAGTGGGTGGTGTGAATTTTTCTTCTAATTCTTGATTAAAGGTGATTTTTGTTTTCTTGAAGGCTTTGATTTCTTCTATGTAGCACTGGTTTATAACATTTAGCAATTCTTAAGGACGTCTATTTGGTATTGTGGGAGTGAGTAAAAACTAAGAATTCCAGAGGACTTTTCGTGAGTGATTGATGGTTCCAAGAATTCTTGAGGCAGTTCTTGTGGGTGCTTTTGACTCCTAAGAATTTCCAAGGAACATTTGTGGGTGCTTTTAGTTCCAAGAATTCTTTAGGCAGTTCTTGTGGGTGCTTTTAACTCCTAAGAATTTCCAAGGAACATTTGTGGGTGCTTTTAGTTCCAAGAATTCTTGAGGCAGTTCTTGTGGGTGCTTTTAACTGCTAAGAATTCCCGAGGAACATTTGTGAATGATTGAAAATTCCAAGAATTCTTGATTTTTCTGGACGACGCTTGAAACTGCTCTTGGCGCTGATGCCGTTATGTTGAAGCTGCTAAATATACAGTTGCTGAAGATGCTTTCTTGTGTATGTGAACTTGCTTTGGAGTTGCGATATATAAAAGGTTGATTAGTAAATAACTAAAATGGTGACTTACGTACAGCTGAGGTAGAGGTTTCTTATAGTTTTGAGAGTTTTGAGGTGGTGATTCCAGGTTCATGTGTTGACAAATGTCGCCACTCTTTTACATTTCTTTTTGTGGGTTAATGCATAAAACATCAATCTGCATATAATTTTTTTTTCAACTCTCTTCAGCTGTTTTCAGAACGCAAGTGAGTTGAAGATGGGTAAGCGTGGTTATTTGGGAAACGGTGATAAAAGTGTTTTTAAAATGTAGAAGATGTTGAGATGGTGACGTCATGTTTAGAGAGATTTAAGAGTTTTATAGAAATCACGTTCTAAAAATATTAAAAGAAATAAATTATGGGATATAATTTTGATATAAAATAAAGAATTTTATTTTAATGTATATTAAATGAAAATGAACATTTAATATATATATATATATATATATATATATATATATATATATATATATATATATATATATATATATATATATATATATATATATATATATATATATAATAAAAAAAAATTCTTCAAGGATTCCAAAAATGTTATCCTTTTTAACGTATGTTTAGTAGTTTTTGAAATATTTAAGGATGCTAAAGTGAAGTCTGGCCATATATATATATATATATATATATATATATATATATATATATATATATATATATATATATATATATATATATATATATATATATATAGATATAGAGAGAGAGAGAGAGAGAGAGAGAGAGAGAGAGAGAGAGAGAGAGAGAGAGAGAGAGAGAGAGAGAGAGAGAGAGAGAGAGAGAGAGAGAGAGAGAGAGAGAGAGAGAGAGAGAGAGAGAGAGAGAGAGAGAGAGAGAGATAGAAAAATAAAAGAAAATTTTTGTAAAAGATTCAATTGTAAACTCAATATTTTACTAAATTTATCGTGATATCGATACGAAAGAGCGAAATAATTGCAAGAATCCATTGATAAATCATCTTTTCATTCTTTTTATTAAAAAGTTTCTTTTTATTTTTATTTTTTTAAAGAATTTTGTATTCACTTGAATTGAATATTCATCTTTTTGTTTGTTATACAAATAGAAAGCATAAAAAAAATAATGATAATAAAAAAGAATTTAAAAAATCTTTTGTTCACATTTTCCTCAAGCAATAAAATTTGAAGCGCCATCTTACGGCAGCCATTAAAACCTCCTAATGAATCTCTTTAGATTCCTTTTTAAGAGGTTTCAACTCTTCATTCGCATAAAAAATAGTTTACAGACCTAAAAAGACTCTTGTAATTCAAATCCTTTCAGAAGACTCTCTGATTCGTAATTTCAAAATCGTTAAGATGAAGACCTCGTTAGAGATGCTCCTCGAATAAAGTCGCGAACTTTTCTAAAAAGAGAAATTCTAAAGCGAAAGTCCTCTCGAAAGTAAATTTTGGAGGGAAAGTTTGTAAAATCCTATCAAGAGTCGGTGTAATAGGACAGATTCTGTGGAACATAATTATTTTTTTATTTATTCAGGATTTGCAATTCTACGTATTTTCTTTACATCTTTTCATATTTTTCTTATTTTGTTATTCTATATAAACATTTTTTTTATTTTTTTTCAAAATATATTATATAATATATATATATAATATATATATATATATATATATATATATATATATATATATATATATATATATATATATATATATATATATATATATATATATATATATATATATATATATATATATATATATATATATATATATATATACAGAGATGGGCATCGTTACATGAAATTGGGTAGCGTTACCGTTACTCGTTACTTGAGAGAAAAGGTGTAGCGTTACCGTTACATCGTTACATTTTAAAATCCTTTGAAGCGTTACCGTTACTCGTTACATGTAACGCGTTACTTTTGGTCAGTTTCGGGCTTAATTATTAGTTTACAGTTTTCGTACATGATCATATGTATACATATTTACTGCTGACGATTAAATCATTGGATTAACTAACAGTTTTTAAACTTTTATTCAAAAAGTGCAATTTATATTACTATCATTGACCAAATAATATAAATATACAGTTTTTAAAATTGTTATAAATATTTTAAGTTTCATTATTAAATTTTGTGCAATAAATGATATACATTTATGGAATTTAGTGATACAATATTATCCATATTTGAAATTTTTTATAATTTATTTTATTAATAAACGTAGAAGATTATCTGAATTGTACTTCACTTTGAACCCTAGTTAGCCGATCTTCTTTCAACATTGTTTAATTTTATTGGACGGTATGCAAAGTATTAAGAGTAGATATTATTAATAATAATAATAATGATAATAATAAAAAAAATTGACAGTAATAATGTATTGTAAAGTTAGGTAATAATAATAATAATAATAATAATAATAATAATAATAATAATAATAATAATAATAATAATAATAATAATAATAATAATAATGATAATAATTTTCAGTAACCATATTGAGCATAAATAAAATTAAAAAAGAAAGACAAGGATTTTATTTATAGTAACTTAATATATATATATATATATATTATATATATATATAATATATTATATATATATATATATATATATATATATATATATATATATATATATATATATATATATATATTTAAAAAATCTTGAAAAATTAAAATTCGTTTCCATAAAAATAAACAAAAATGTCCAACACAGTGGAATTTCGTGTGTAGGATGTAACGAGTAACGGAAAAACCCGTTATAATTTGTAAAAATGGGGTAGCGTTACCGTTACAGCGTTACATTTTAAAACCCTTTGAAGCGTTACCGTTACTCGTTACATTTGTAACGCCGTTACATGTAACGCGTTACTGCCCACCTCTGTATATATATATATATATATATATATATATATATATATATATATATATATATATATATATATATATATATATATATATATATATATATATATATATATATATATATATATATATATATATAATTAGTTGGTATGGGTTGTGAATTTTCTTTGCCTGTTTTCTCTTCTCAAGTATACGGTTGAAGACATGGAGATATTTGGCAAATTTTTCTGTCTTCAGCAGCACTTGACACACCTGCACGATGAAGCATTAAAAATTATACAAATAAATTATTTAAATATTTATATATTTTCCTGTAAATATAAATCATTATTTTTTCCTTTCTTATACGAGAAAGATTTAAGGACTTTGAAGTTAAGTTAAAGAGCGTTAGATTATCTAATTCTCATTAATTAATTTTTGTTCCTTTAATAATTGATTGTTTTAGTCCTAATTTTTATTATTTTTGTTGTTGAATAAAGTAGGAAGTATTGTGAGAGAGACAAAAGAAGGATTAAAAGGAGGCGAAGAAGAGATTTATTTCTTATTTTATGCAAAATAAAGATCAATAAATGCAAATTCAACTCTCACGAGAAGAACAACTTTCAAATTATTCGCTTTTCAAACTTCAGTTTTTTTTTCTCTTTTCTATTTTCTTTGCATAAATGGAAGTCCATTAACTGTTTTTTCTTTCTTTTCTTTTTCGACTATAACGAAAAAGTTTTTAAAATTTCTTTGATGGCATTAGGGCCTTAGTTCCTAGATTTAATATTATATATATATATATATATATATATATATATATATATATATATATATATATATATATATATATATATATATATATATATATATATATATATATATATATATATATATATATATATATATATATATATATATATATATATATATATATATATATATATATATATATATATATATATATATATATTGGTGTTGTTCGGTGTTGTGAGGAAAGTTAACTAATTAGGTGAAAGACTTTGATAAAATGTTGAAATTTGGATTAAAGAATAATTAATTAAGCTGATCTTCTTCTGAGAACCTTTAATGAACTCTTCAACTCATCAAATTTTCATTAACCTTAAATACAACTCAACCATTTTCTATTCAAAAGTTCATACTTAACTTTTTATGTAATTAAGGTTATATATATATATATATATATATATATATATATATATATATATATATATATATATATATATATATATATATATATATATATATATATATATATATATATATATATATATATATTTATTATATTTTTCACCTCTGGTGGGCAAAAGCCAGAGGCCTACCAATATTCCACCAGAGTTAGGGGAGAAAGTCGGTAACATGGTCTAATTAAAGGCCGACATGACCTGATACACGTCGTTTGAAGGTGGCTAAGTCATAGGAAGTTGGGAAAATAGATGAAGGAAGTGTGTTCCAGACTTTACCAGTAGAGTACATGTAAGATTGAGCATAGCGGTTAAGTCTGGGGTCAGAGAGTTGGACAGAGAAAGGATGAGAATGTGTAGAAAGACGAGTCGCACGAAACCTTCTCAGTGGAGGAGGTATGTGACGAGAGAGTTCAGAAGAGCAGTGTCCATTGTAATAGCGATAGTAAAGAGAGAGTGACGCAACATTTCGACGGGCAGAAAGAGATTGGAGAGAATTAGTGAGAGCAGGAGAGTTGATAAGGCGAAAAGCTCTAGACTCCACCTTTTCAAGGAGAGCTGTATGAGTGGAACCACCCCAGATGTGTGATGCATACTCCATACAAGGGCGAACAACACCCCTATACAGAGCAAGCAACTGGGGTGGTGTGAAGAAATACTGAAGGCGCCTCAGAACACCCAACCTCTTAGAAGCTTGTTTAGAAAGAGAGGTAATGTGATCTTTCCAAGAAAGATCACGAGAAAAAGAAACACCTAGAATATTAAGGAGAGATGAAGGTTTGAGTTGCGTGTTTTCGAAGAAGATATCGTAGTTGTGTGGAAGATTGTGACGAGTAGAGAGATGGAGGAATTGAGTTTTTGAGGCATTGAAAACAACCATGTTTTCTCTGCCCCAATTCGAAATGAGAAATAGATGAGGTTAGTTGCTCCAAGGCCACCTTCCTTGCCTCTATTAACTGTTGCTGGGAGGGGCGCCTTTCAAAATGAAAAGAGTAATGAAGGGTGAAGTCATCAGCATAGGAGTGGATAGGAAATGAAGTAATAGAAAGAAGGTCATTAATGAAAAGCAGAAAAAGTGTTGGGGATAGGACAGATCCTTGAGGAACACCACTATTTATAGATTTATAGGATGAACGGTGGCCGTCTACAACAGCTGCTATAGAACGACCAGAAAGGAAATCAGAGAGAAGATCACAGAGAGAAGGATAGATTCCGAAAGAGGGAAGTTTGGAAATCAAAGCTTTGTGCCAGACTCTATCGAAAGCTTTCGATATGTCCAGCGCCACAGCAAAAGATTCACCGAAATGCCGAAGAGCGGAGGACCAAGAGTCAGAGAGAAGGGAAAGAAGATCACCAGTAGAGCGTTTCTTAGGAAAGCCATACTGGCGATCAGAGATAAGATTAGAAGAATTGAGATGTTTCCAAATCTTCCTGTTAAGGATAGATTCGAAAACTTTAGAAAGAACGGAGGTTAAAGAAATTGGACGGAAGTTAGAGGGTTGAGAGGGGTCCCCCCTTCTTCGGCACAGGCTGAATGAGCGCACGTTTCCAGCAAGTAGGGAAGGTTGAAGTAGAAAGACATAGACGAAATAGTTTACCAAGGCAGGGTGCAAGCTCGGAAACGCAAGCTTTTGAGAACCACAGGAGGGATACCATCAGGACCGTACGCCTTCTTAGTGTTCAGCTCAGAGAGAGCAGAAGTGACATCTTTAGAAGAAATTACAATTTTAGGCATAAATGAGTTGGAGGGGGTTGAAGGAGTAGGAACAGCTCCGGAATCGTCTAAGGTTGAATTTAAGGCAAAAGTTTGAGCAAAGAGTTCAGCTTTAGAGGAAAGCAAAACGGCAGTTGAAAAGTCAGAAGATACTAGAGGAGGGAAGGAGGAAGAAGCAAAGTTAGAGTTGACATTTTTTTCAAAATGCCAGAAAGGGCGAGAGGAAGAGGAGCCAGAAAGATTATTGCATTTGCGAAAGAGAAAAGAGTTTTTGGTATCTCGAAGAATAGATTTTGCACGATTCCGGGATGAAATATAAGTTGCGTGAGTTTCTGGAGTTTGAAGACGACGATAATCCCTGAAGGCAGCATCCCTGCGGCGGATAGTACGAGAACAAGCAGAGTTAAACCAAGGTTTATTAGGTTTAGTGGAAGGGAAAGAATATGGAATGTACGCCTCCATATATATATATATATATATATATATATATATATATATATATATATATATATATATATATATATATATATATATATATATATATATATATATATATATATATATATATATCCTCCGGTGGCAAAGGCCGGAGGCCTACCAAATTCCACCCGAGTTGGAAAATCCTATCTTAATAGAAGGAGGCCAACATGTCCAAATACACGGCGTTTGAAAGTAACCTAACTAACCTAGCATATATATATATATATATATATATATATATATATATATATATATATATATATATATATATATATATATATATATATATATATATATATATATACGCCGGTGTAACAAATGAGAGGTTTTAGAGCAAGAGAGGGAGTGGCAATGGTTATGAAAGAAGAGTTATGGAGTTGTATGAAATGATGTGGTAGTATAGGAGCCAGAATAGTCTGGGTACGATTAAGATTACGGAGGGAGTATTGGGTATTTATATGTGCTTATGCACCTTTGGTGGGAACAAATGAATAGGAGAGAGAGAGAGAGTCGGAGTGAGTGTTGGGGAAATTTGATAATAGTGATCATATATGTTTGTTGGGAAACCTGAATGCGAACGGTGAGTAATATAGAAGTATGAAAAGGTGTAAATGAAAATGGGGACCGAAATTAATTGGAATGTGTGCAGCAAGAGACATGATGATTGATAATACATATTTATAAAGAAAAATATTTACAAGAATACATGGGTGAATGGGGAAAAGGAAATTTTGGATGTCGTATGTGTGAGATGGGAAGAGAGGAGTAGGTTATTAGATGTAAATGTATTAAGAGGAACGGCTATGGGTATATCGGACCAATGCTTAGTAGTGCCGAGGATCAAGGTTAAAGGGGATTCGGGGAGTGTAAAAATGAGAAAGAGGATGATGGAGGTGGTGCGGTTGGAAAGGCTGGAAGAAGAAAAGAATAGAGGTGACTACATAAAAGGGATTGGAGAGAGGTGGAGAGTGTGGAAGATAAATGGAGTAAACTGAAGATAGGTTTAGTGGAGGTTGCGAGAAGGGTGTGTAGGGTGGGTACAAATGAGGTTATAGAATGAGAGGAGTATAGGGAGAGGTGTAGGGAAGTGAAGAGAGAAGTTAAGAGGGCAAAAGGGAGAGTAGAAGAGAAGTGTGGCAGAAAGTTAGCAGTAAATTTTAAGGAGAGAAATAAAATGTTTTGGAAAGAGGTAAGTAGGGTGAGGAAAGGAGGAGAAGAGAGGGGAGAGGGAGTGAAAGGGGAAGATGGAGAAATATTACAGAGAGAGAAGGAAGTTGGAGAGAGATGGAAAATATACTTGAGTGAATTGTTGATCGGAGGGAAAGAGATTAGTAATGGGAGAGAAGTAGAGAATTATGGAAAGTAGGTTAGCGAGAAAGAGGAGGTAAAGAGGAGGTGGAAGTAGCCTTGAGAAAAGTAAAGAAAGGAAAATCGGCAGGAATGGATGATATATATGGAGAGATGATAAAGAAGAGATCTAGAGAGGTGATTGATGCTTAATGTTTGTTAGAGGGAAAGGAGAGTGCCTCAGGAGTGGCAGGACGCTTGCAATGTACCTATATAAAAAGGAAAAGGTGATAAGATCGTGTGTTAAGCTTATAATGGTGATTAGTCTACTGAGTGTGATAGGGAAGATTTATGGGAAGGTGTTAGTGACAAGAATGAAGGAATAGGTGAGGAGCAAGTGTTTTTTTTAAAGAGGGGAGGGGATGTGTGTGGACCAGGTGTTCACATTAAGATTGATTAGTAAAAAATTGCGTGAAAAAGAAAAAAATGGGTATGTATGTTTTATGGATTTGGAAAAGCTGATAGAGTATGCAGGAGGAAATTGTTCAAAATATTAATGGAAAGGGGGTTGAAAGGGAAATTACTGAAGATCAAAACTTTTTAAGTAAATTGCATATCAAGAGTGAGGGTGAAGAGGGAATTTTCGGATTGGTTTAGTATAGGAGTGGGAATGAGACAGGGGTGTGTAATGTTGCCGTGGTTATTTAAACTATTGATGGTTGGTGTAGTTACGGAAATGGGGAGAGAAAGGAAGGGTATTAGGTTGAGAAATATGGAGGGTAAATGGAATGTGAACGTTTTACTTTTTTCAGATAATGCGGTGTTAGTGGCAGAATCTAGAGAAAAGTTGAGAATACTTGTGAGAGAGTTTGAGGGGAAATGTGCAAACATGAGACCCAAAGTTAATCCAGCGAAAAGTAAAGTTATGAGGATTGGAGGTGGGGATGAGGAATGGGGGGGTGTAGAAATGGGGAATGAAAACTTGAGGAGGTGGATAAATTCAAATATCTATAGGAGCGGTGGTGGAAGGGTAAGGGTGGGACGGAAAAAGAAATAAAAAATAGAATGGTAGAGGGAATGAAAGTGTTGGGAGGCCTAAGGGAAGTATGGAAGAAATTAAAAAATTCAAAAGAAATAAAGGTAAGAATGTTTCAATGTATTTTTTACCTTCTGTAATGTATGGGTGTGAAACATGGCTAATAAATGCTCGAGAGGTTAAAAGTTTCAATGTGTTTGAGATGAAAGGTTTGATAGCGATATGTAAATTGAGAAGGATTGATTGGATTAGAAATGAAAGAATAAGGGAAATGTGTAGACAGAAGAAGGGTGTATTGGACAGAGGGGAGGAGGGTGTGCTAAAATGGTTTGAACATACGTGTAGAATAAGTGAGGACAGAATGGTGGGCAGGGTACTTAGATCTAAGGTGGAGGTGGGGGGGTAGAGGGAGAGGAAGACCAAAGTGGGGAGATGGATGGAAGGAGTGGGAGAATTATGGGTGGAAGGAATTTGAATTTCGAAGAGGGTAGTAAACTTGGGGTGGACAGAGTGAGATGGGGGACAGTGGTGAAAGGGGATGAAAGGTAGGAATGGGTATGTTTGGGAGGGAATTGTGGCGGACACTAAACCACGATCGTGGAAAAGATGATAATGAAATATATATATATATATATATATATATATATATATATATATATATATATATATATATATATATATATATATATATATATATATATATATATATATATATATATATATATATATATATATATATATATATATATATATATATATATATATATATATATATATATATATATATATATATATATATATAATATATATATATATATATATATATATATATATATATATATATATATATATATATATATATATATATATATATATATATATATATATATATATATATATATACGCATCTGTGGATGCGTAACATTAAAAATCCGCATCTGTGGATGTGAGAAAATAAACATCCGCATCCGTAGATATTAAAAATTTTATATCCGAGACATATATATATATATATATATATATATATATATATATATATATATATATATATATATATATATATATATATATATATATATATATATATATATATATATATATATATATATATATATATATATATAATATAATATATATAGTATGGTATAGTGGTAAGGTAGAAACCTATATTAAAAAGTGGTTCAGTGATAATACAAAAATATAAATACCAAAAAAAAAAAAAAAACACAAACACAAAGATCCCCCCCTTACATAACACAGAATCCTACATCACATCACCTCTCTGAGAGGACTTTGGGCACTGCCAGCGGCCATCCCGGATTTTCCTAAAAAGCATATTTGAAATATTTGAAAGATCTCTGGACGAGGCCGACTGCGGCGGGCGGCTTCATTAGCGAAGTGTGGCCACCTCAGCGTGGGGTGGTCAAGGGGTGAGAAGATAAAAAAAAAAAAATAAAAATATATATATATATATATATATATATATATATATATATATATATATATATATATATATATATATATATATATATATATATATATATATATATATATTGCGTGAGGACGTAGGAGAGGTCCTAAACAATGAGATTACCCAAATTTGGTTAAAAATTAAAATAAAGAACATCTGCATTGGAAAGTTCTTCTCTTTCGTGATTTATTCAGAGACATTCTCTCTACACAGGAATATTTATCGGTTTGACCAGTAGGTACTCCTCTTTTAATACACTTCGTGCACTATTACACATTCACACAATCTTTTAGGAAATAAACGTAGCTCGAAGAATCCAAAAGGGGTGGTTTCTAAAAAAATAACCCTTCATCTACCCCTCACCCAATCACCACTTGTGAGTTGGTTGCCTTCAGTGGTGGTTGGTATTGCCAACCAATTGCTGAATTATTTTTCATGGTATTTGGCATTCTATCTTCATTAATTTCTGTAAAATTCGCGGTCTCCTAAGCAGATATTTATTTGAGCTTTGCTGAAAAATTTATCCTTCCCAACCAAGATCTCGCCTCTTATTCTTAAGCAAAATTCAGGTTTTGGAGAATTTAACGTTCTGATAGCAAATCCATCTCAATATTTTTTTACTCTGTCCTGCAGTCAGAGGCTGTTATGCTGTAGTTATTTACTAAAGGACATTCATTGTTCTTGTGTCTCTGATTTGGAGACTTTTTTTTCTACCTTATGTCTTAGACTTTCTTACCAATTTACGACTAACTTTAACTGTCTATATCAATTTTTTCGACTACCTGAGCTCCAAAATTAAGCACATTCTTGGTAATTGCAATTCCCCACAGCTAATGACTCTTTCTAATTTTAAAGATATATTTGGTAAATGAACTCTCCTATTATTTATTCTACCAGAATGTATTCAATAAGATGGTGCAGATCCCTACCCGTATCCCTCATGTTTTGGAGACTACGCCAAAAAATATATATTTTTAAAACTTTCAATCCTTCTCCTTACACTAATAAACTCTTTCTGCCTTTGAATTCCTATGATCACCTTCTTATCCTGTATCCTCTTATAACTATTCTACTTTTCCACAAGAAAGGTCCCAATCTACAGCAACCAAACGTATTTGGTTCTTCGGTGATGCTGAATTTGAGGTCGTATTTTTTTTTATTTCTCTTGAAATGATTGCTGCTTCACCTGAACTGATTCTCCAGAGTGCACAGAACGCATGACCTTCGTCCTTTTCTCTGGCATAAAAGCCTACATCCTATTTTACTTCCTTTCAACTAGAGTTGACCGACGCACCGGCGCGCAACACAATTTCAGCAACCCGGTGTGGTGCGGTGTGAAAGAAAAAATAAAAGTGCGGTGCGGTGTGGTATGTAAGGAAAAATTAACGGTACGGTAAGGTGCGGTGCTGTGCGTGGAGCAGTTTAGGAGAGGGTTTTTAAAAGCAGATGACGAAATATGCTGGTCCCATTGACAGAGTGAAAACCCTTCCAGGGAGAAGATAAAAATAAAGAATATATATATATATATATATATATATATATATAT
>SEYY01009745.1:0-7500 GCA_009176605.1 Armadillidium nasatum | reverse complement strand
TTTTTTTCAGAGAGAGTTCCCCCATTTGAGCTTGTGCCTATATATATATATATATATATATAATATATATATATATATATATATATATATATATATATATATATATATATATATATATATATATATATATATATATATATATATATATAATATATATAATCATAGCATTAAATGGTCCTTAATAAATCATTTAAAGTTAGAAATTTGAAAAGATTAATAGAAAATGAATTGAAAGTGAAAGTTATACTTTCAAATTAGTGCAATTTATATAATATGTATAAATAAGAAGATTAGAACATGAAAGATGTTGATGATATGAGACGTTATAGAGTTGTTTAGGCTATAATAAAGGAGTCTCGTTAGCAACTATTCAAAATTTTCTATGGTTATACACACAATTAAGACCTTTTGTCAATAATACATCCCATCAAACGAGACAAATTGGTAAAAATTGGAATCGACGACAGACTGTGTGAACAAAGTGTAAAAGCGATCGTTGTTGTGTGATACGTTACAAATTGGAAGATCAAAAGTCACCAATGGGATATGTTCCTACTTATGAAATTAACCAATCGGATGGCAGAATTTTATGTGTCTCTTTTAACTCCTCCCATTTTCTTCCGCTCCTCAATTTTTTCCTTTTGTTTCTTAAGAAAGATTGCAGAAATTTATTTAAAATGTTATATGTGCCTTAAACTCTTTTTATAATTTATAAAATTTTCTATTTATCTTCCTATGTATATATTTTTTTTGTTTAATTCATAAGCTGAGACAGTTACTAAACTTTAAAAAGTAAATTGATCCACAAATGTGAAGTATTATGAAATTCTATCGAACCATTTTGAATCCTATAAGAAACGGAAACTGGAAAACTTGGGAGGGTCTTATATAATGGCATCATTTTCTTCACCAATTTGCCAACAATTTGAATAGAAATTAAGTGTTTACACACTGCCTTTGAAACCTTTTTCACTTTCTACGTCATCACTTTAGATCTACCAATGAGGGATGATTTTAGCCTTAGGCCAGCCAATGGTAAGATCAGAATGGTAATGGAAAGATTTGAACTAATGTATATTGAAATCCGAATGTTATGGTTGGAATTTTTGCCCATATATTGATATTAAAGTAAGAAAATCGTTGATTACTTCTCAGGCACACATAACGAAAGGGAAAGAGGAAGTCAAGAGCACTGTGGTGCATGCTTGATACCTAAGAAGAAAGGAAACTGTCATATGGTTTTTTATATGTAAATTATTGTATAATTTCCTTACATAAGTTATTTATTTGTCAAGTGAAAGCATTATTACAAAGTGCCGCGTTCTTTTAATAGGAACTGATCATAAATATATGACCATTACATCACATCAAATAAATATTTTTTTTTAAAATCTTGAATAAAAATAAATTATTTTGATTTTTATAAATTATTAAAGGAATAAAACTGATGTTTAGTTCTAGAAATTTTTACTTATAAAGTGAAGCAAGCAAGGTAATACACGAAAATTCTAAAACTAATTAATTTAAATGTTTGTTTAAAATACCGTAGATTTAATAATACTTGAACAATGAGTACCAATAGTTCGAATAGTAATACTTCTCGAGGATTTTTTATTCGTGAACTTTTAAGCGATGTTATTGGGAATAGATCTCAAAAAAAGACTCCAACGAGTTTAAATGAAGAAGATCAAAGTTCAAATATAAAAAAGAATGAAAACGAGTCAATTTCAGGGTTGAAAACTAACAAAGAAGCAGAAAATTTCACACAACAAAATAAATTCAGTCTTGAAGAAATAAAAAGGAAGTCCGAATTAGAAGTTATAATAGCAAATCAATTGAAACTAAAGTTACTTGGCGGAATCGACGGCAAAAACGATAATTCTATCAGTTTACCCGGTAAGTTATGATAAAAAGAATAATAATGCTATTATTTTCATTATAATAATATTATTATATAATTATATTTTAATATAATTATAATAATAATGCTATTATTATTATTATTATTATTATTTTTATTATTATTATGTGGAATTGGTAAACTTAATGTTTTTTTTTTTTTTTTATATTATATATATATATATATAATATATATATATATATATATATATATATATATATATATATATATATATAATATATATATATATATATAATATATATTATTATTATAATATAAATTAATTATTATTATTATTTATCACTATTATTATGAGGTTGCGAAAGGTATTTGAGGACAGATCTATACTTACACAAAATATTTTACTGAAAAAACGTTGTGAATATAATATATATATATATATATATAATATATATATATATATATATATATAATAATTAAAAAAATTTTATGATATTATTGAATAAAGTCTCCTTTAGCTTCGAGATCAGATTCTATGCGAGGTCTGAATTGACTACATGCTCAGATCCAGTGGTCCTGCCTCGATCATAATGGACATTGCTCTGACTATTGAGGATTTTAGGGAATTTAGAGACTTTTAGAGAGTGCTCATTAACCTCTCTCTCAACTACGCTCCATAAATAGTAGTCCAATGAATTGAGATCTGGGGAGATAGAGGCCAAATGTTAGGGGTTATGTGATCATGAAATTTTCCGCCATCTATTTCTGCGTTGCTTGAGTCTTATGTGATGGTACCGAGTCTTGTTGAAACACAAGATCTTCCGTTGCGTAAATTGCAAATCCACGGCTTAACCATGTTTCCAGAACATCTATGTAGGCAGAAGAGTTTACTCTAAGACCTTGTGGAAAGGAGTGAGGAGGCATCACATGTCCTTCATTGCTGACAGCTCCCAAAACCATGACAGTTGCAGGAAATTTTGTATCCATTACTCTTGGAACTTCCGAATGGTTTGCATATAACCACCTGACATTTCTGCTCTTCACTTTCTCATCTTGGTCAAAATTTTTATCGTCTGAGAAGAAACAAATGACATCATTCTTTGTTTGATTTTTAAGTTTGTTAATTGAGGAACCTATTACATATATGATTAAGCGACTTTCCTTTACCTTTTCTGACCTTTTCTCATTAAATAATGATTAAATCTGATGTCTTTGTGGACAGCATTTCGGATTGTTCCTTCTGACACATGGTATTCTTTTGCAATCCACCTCATGGATCTTCGGGGATTGCCATCAATGGTCTGCTGTACTTGCCGAATAAATTCAGGTGTTCTAATGGTATCAATACGTCTAGAATGTTTTTTACGTTTTAATAACCTCTTGCCAACTTTTTGTAGACGAAAGATCTAGCGACCTTTAGAAATCGTGCAATTTCTAAATTGCTGTGTTCAGCATTTATAACCAGATACCTGTGTGCCTCTTCAATTCTTGGGAAGGCATAGATAGGGTCTGCCATTGATAATTCTGGTATTTAGAACATAAAAGATAAATAATATACTGCTATAGTAAAACTAACATATATCCTCAAATACTTTTCGCACCCTATATAATATATATATACTATATATATATATATATATATATATATATATATATATATATAATATATATATATATATATATATATATATATATATTATTATAATATATATATATATATATGTAATATATAATATATATATATATTATATATATATATATATATATATATATATATATATATATATATATATATATATATATATATATATATTTTTTTTTTTTTTTTTTTTTTTTTTTTTTTTTTTTTTTTTTTTTTTAACGTCATGTCCAACAAAAGTGTTGAAAATTATTTTATTTTTAACTAAATTACATAAAAGCTGAATTATCTTTGGTGCAAAAATAAAGCCTAAATATTTTTTAAATTTTCCGTCTTAAAGTTTTGAGCTCTTAATGTTCCTCAGTCTTTACAACTTTTGTTTGCGTGATTTTTAATTTTATCATTGGGTTTTTGTAAACTGAAGTGATTCTTAAATATTTTCTTTTTTCACATGATTATGTCACTGTAAATTTATTTATTTTCTTCAACAATTTACTCTCAAATTTAAACCACGTCTGAAAATAATATATAATGGAGCATGCTATTCATTAGAATATCTCAAGATGGCTTTTATTAAATCTCTTACAAACGAACAACTGTCATTGTGCTTATTGTGTCACAAGTCATTTTCTAACGAATCACTGAATTAAAAGAAGTCAATTGCTAGAACATTTGAAGCCATTCTGTATCCAAAATTTAATGATAAACTCACTGAATAATTTCAAAAACCGCATTAACGATTTAAAAATCACTATAGGAGAAACAACTGCATCATTAAAAAAATTAAAATAAACAAGCTAGAATACGATATGGATAGAATACAAGTGATCACAAATCACAACTAATCGCAAAGAGTTATAGTAAGAGCAATAACTTTGGAGAAACTCTGATAATGGCCTCTATCAAAGTTATTTTGAAAGTTATACATCAAAATTCAAAGGAAGTTATTAAAACACTGACGATAGCTATTCCAAAAAAAAATCACTAATCAGTTGAACGAATCAACCATTGCTGATAACAATACCTTATCAACATTTTACTTTGATGGATAAAGTTCATTGCAAAAGGAAATATTATTTAAAAATTTTTTATTACGGATGAAAAGGATTATTAATAGTGAACTTTATCAAATAATAAAATTTTGAACAATTTTATTCCATGCGTTACTGATGGAGCATCAGCAATGATTGGTTGATACCGTGGTTTTATTGCTTACTTTAAAAAGGAGAGCCAAAAGTTTTGTATATTCATTGTGTGGTACATAAGCAGAATCATGTTGGAAAGTATATGAGTACAAGTCTTCTTCATTCATCATTAAGCATAATAATTAGATTCAATTCAAAGGCCAAAAATGATAGAATGTTTCGACGACAGCTTTCCCATCACTATAATGAACAATTAAAAGGTTGCTGTTACATTCAGGGGGTCGTTGGCTCTCAAATTAGTGGTTTTTTTTTGGTTCATTTTGTTGAATTATACCAGGTTTCTCTGACTCTTTTCCTCGCTACTCCAACTCATCAAGCAAATTTTTTCTCGGCTCTCTTATCCAATTATAATAAGAATAAAAATTTAAATCAAATGAATACAAAAGAACTTGTTACGGAAACTCTCCCCCTTGGTGGTCACAACTCCCACTTTGAGAAGCTCTCAATTATATAACAATGTGGTCCTATTTCTGAAAAAAAAAGTGCAAATAAGGTTGGCGTCTGACAACAGTTAAAAATAATATATTTTCTTTACTCGGTCTTTTTAAGAAATTTAATGAAATTAAATTTCAGTTTCATTGAGATATAAGACATCAGTTATAAAAATGTTGTTTCTTGTTTTTATTCAAAAACTTGACTTTTTCTTTCATAATATTTTAAATACAGATTGTTATCAGCTTTCAGAACTGTCTTTAATTAAAGATGATATAACATCACAAGAGATTAAAAAGCTTATTAAACACTTCAGTGATCTTAAAAAAGAAGCGTAAAAATAATTTAGTGAAAATATGGCAGTGTGATCAGTGCTTTTAGTGCAAAAGTTGCTTAGGCACATTTAATATGTGAGGAAGTATTATTAGAACTAAGATATGATGAAGAAATTAAATCGAATTTCAGTAATGGTGGACACCCAAAAACTTTGACAAAATGAAAAAAATGCCTAATTTATATTTAAATATTTGGAAATCAATATTTAATTTATCTTTCCCGACCTCATATTTAAGCGAATCAGGTTCCAGTGTAATGAATAATATATTTATCAAACAAGAGAAATTGTCTTCACGTTATAGAAAGAGGAAACCTTCTCTTTTAATCAAAAATCCAACATTTTGCTTCCCAGCGTCATGCAAGATCAAGCAAAGATCTTATTAAATTAATTAAAGGTAATTTCAATTATTGTCATTGGTCAATGCATCTTCTATAATTTTTATACTGAATTTTTGCAATTTCAGTTTTGGAGAGCATTATGGAAAATATAATTATATATATATATATAATATATATAATATATATAATATATATAATAGATATATATATATATAATATATATAATATATATTATATATATATATAATATATATATATAGATATATAAGAGAATAAAATTTCTTCAATGAAGAATTTGAGGAGTGAGAGTCACTTTGGACGAGATTTCCCCGTTATTCAATGGACGAATTCTACTTAAATTTTGAATATTTTTAAAAAGTTTAAAATATTTGATGATTTTACTTTCATAATTCGACAATTTTTTTTTGTTCTTCGGCAAACGAGAATAGTTTTTTTTCAGTTCCCTGAACTGAAAAAAAACTATTATTAAAAATATTTCCAAATTTGAAGTAGGAAACTTTGTCCATTGAAGAAAATTTGGAAGAAAATCTTCGTCCCAAAAGTGACTCTCTGCTGCAATTTCTTCAAATTGGACGAAATTTTGATTCTGTTTATGGATGAAGCAATTACATTGTTTGTTTCTCCACAATTATGTTAGTGTGAAATTTATTTGCCATTCATTTATGACTTTAAAGATGTGATCATGTGAGCAGTTGTTAATTTCAAGGCTCTAAACTCTAGACTCTAGACTCTAGACTCTAGACTCTAGACTCTAGACTCTAAATAATTCATATCGAAGCTTCAGTTTGTATAAGCTCTTAAAAAGTGAAGTTGCAAAAACTTATTATAATTACTTCATCCTCGCTTGCATACACTCATGTCGATAGACTGAAGAGAAAGTGTCGATAGACTGAAGAGAAAGTATAAAGATGAACAAGGTTCAATTAAGTAATGATTTTTGAGACATTTTGAAACAATGTTTCATATCTGTAGAAATGCATAATTAATATAGACAGTTAAGGAAAAAAAAAACCTAATATGTGTTTTTTGAGAGATAGTTTATATCTTCGAGGATAACAGCTAGCATTTTATATTTAAATATATATATATATATATATATATATATATATATATAATTATATATTTTATATATATAATATATATATATATATTATATATATATATATTATATATATATATATATATAATATATAATATATAATATATATAATATATATATATATATATAATATATATATATATATAATATATATATATATATATATATTATATATATAGAGTATATATGGCTTTAACATTAACCTGAAGAGGATATTCAGATGTGTTATTACTATTATTATGTCAAATTTGGAAGAGTCTGTTTTGATCTATCCATGTTACGATAATTCTTTTTTAATTTCTTGTTTACTTTAAAGTTGTGTGTGTGTGTCTGTGTGTGTGTCTGTGTGTGTGTCCGATTAGGAGAGAAAAGACAGCAGTGGCCTCTCTATACTATTAATGTGAAGAATATGACACTTTTGAAAGTCAAGGCTATGAATATATTAAAAAATATAGGTTCCAGTAATAATAATAATAATAAAAAAATAATAATAATAACAAGACCAATGGCGTATCCCTAAGGGATACGCTTATGGTCTTGTATGAAGATCTAAAATCAAATGAAGATA
>SEYY01009744.1:0-11922 GCA_009176605.1 Armadillidium nasatum | reverse complement strand
TTTCTATCCAGAACAAACTTGAGCAGTTGGTGCAACTCCCTACCCGTATCCCTAACCATCTTGATGATGAACCTAACATACGTGATCTTTTCCTTACTTCTTATCCTTCTCCTTAAACTCTTTCCTCCTCTGGGTTCATCCGATCACCTTCTTATCTCCGTATCGTGTTCTTTCTCTTCAAGTCTTCCACAAGAAACGTCCCCACCCTCGGCGAGGAGACGTTTGTGGCACTTCGGTGCTGCTAACTGGTCTTACTTGCTGTTGTACTTCACTGATTTCCCATAGAATGATTATTGGTTTCGTAGGAGGGGTCCTTCGGAGTGTGCTGAGCGTATAACCGAGATGATTCTCTCTGGCACGGAGGAGTACATTCTATATTCTTTCCCTACTACTAAACCTAACAAACCTTGGTTTAACTCTACTTGTTCTAGCGCTATCCATCTTAGGGATGCTGCTTTCAGAGATTACAGTCGTCTTCAAATTCATGAAACCCATTCAATTTATATTTCATCCCGGAATCGTGCAAAATCTATTCTTCGAGATACCAAAAACTCTTTTCTCCGCCGCAAATGCAATAATCTTTCCGGATCCTCTTCATCTCGCCTTTTCTGGCATTTTGCAAAAAATGTCAATTCTAACTTTGATTCTTCCTTTTCCCTCCTCTAATTTCTTCTGATAGCACAATTGCCATTTTACATTCTACTAAAGCTGAACTCCTCGCTCATACTTTTGCCTCTAACTCTACCTTAGACGATTCCGGAGCTATCTATTCCTCCTCCTTCAAACTCCTCCAACTCATTTATGCCTAACATTCTAATTTCTTCTAAAGATGTCCTTTGTTCTCTCTATGACCTTAACACTAAGAAGGCGTATGGTCCTGACGGTATTCCTCCTGCGGTTCTCAAAACTTGTGCTTCCGAGCTTGCACCCTGAGTCGGTAAGCTATTTCGTCTTTGCCTTTCTAGTTTGACCTTCCCTTCTTGCTGGAAACGGGTGCTCTTTCAACCTGTGCCGAAAAAGGAGGACCCCTCTCAGCCCTATAACTACCGTCCTATTTCTTTAACCTCCGTTTTTTCTAAAGTTTTTGAATGTATCCTTAACAGGAAGATTTGGAAACATCTCACTTATTCCAATCTTATCTCTGATCACCAGCATGGCTTTCGTAAAGAACGTTCTACAGGTAATCTTCTTTCCCTACTTTCTGACTCTTGGTCCTCCGCTATTCGGGGTTTCTGTGAATCTTTCGCTGTGGCTCTAGACATATCGAAAGCTTTCGATAGAGTCTGGCACAAAGCTTTGATTTCCAAACTTATCTCTTTCGCAATCCATCCTTCTCTCTATGACCTTCTCTCTGATTTCCTTTCCGGTCGTTCTATAGCAGCTGTTGTAGACGGCCACCGTTCTTCCCATAAATCTATAAATAGTGGTGTTCCTCAAAGATCTGTTCTTTCTCAAACTCTTTTTCTAATTTTCATCAATGACCTTTTCTCTATTACTTCGTCTCCTATACACTCCTATGACGATGACTCCACCCTTCATTACTCCTTTCAGTTTGAAAGTCGTCCCTCCCAACAGCAGTTGATAGATTCAAGAAGGATGGCCTTGGAGCAGCTGACCTCTGATCCTTCTCGTATCTCAAATTATGTTGAGAATGCATGGTCGTTTCCAATGCCTCAAAAACTCAATTCCTCCATCTTTTTACTACACACAATCTTCCACACAACTAAGATATCTTCTTCGAAACACTCAACTCAAACCTTCATCGGTCCTCAATATTCTCGGTGTTTCTTTTCTCGTGATCTTTCTTGGAAAGATCACATTATTTCTCTCTCTAAACAAGCTTCTAAGAGGTTTGGTGTTCTGAGGCGCCTGCGTGTTTTTTTTGCGCCACACCAGGTGCTTGCTCTTTGTTTGCCATTGTATGAAGTACGCCACTCATATCTGGGATGTTTCCACACATATAGCTATTCTCGAAAAGATGGAGTCTAGGGCTTTTCGTCTCATCAATTCTCCTGCTCTCACTAACACTCTCCAATCTCTTTCTTCCCGTCGAATTGTTGCATCACTTTCTCTATGCTATCGCTATTACAATGGACATTGCTCTTCTGAACTCTCTCGTCGCATACCTCCTCCATTGAGAAGGGCTCGTGCGACTACACAGTCTCATCCTTTCTCTGTCCAACTCTCCGACCCCAGACTTAACCGCTATGCTCACTCATACATGTACTCTACTGGTAAAGTCTGGAACACACTCCCTTTATCTGTTTTCCCAACTTCCTTTGACTTGCACACTTTTAAACGCCGTGTATCGGGTCACGTTGGCCATTAGCCACCAGATTTTGAATGCTCCCCAACTCTAGTGGAATTTGGGGTGCTTTGTTCTTTTTTGTTGATGAAAAAATATTTAGATCGGAAAGATTGGTATTTGATTGTAATTTTATTAGTAATTTAAAAATACGTCTTTTTTTACAATTTTTGCGCTTCACCGCAAGTAATTTTTGCAAAAGAAAATTTAAAATTAATTTATTTCACTCAAATTCTCGATTTAATTAACGTTAAAGATGTGGATCGTTGAAAATAATTGTGAATATATTTTGTTGGTTTGATAAGAATATTTAAATGAAACTGATGCAGTGAGATATTTTTAGAAATATAAAATTGCTATTGATAATAAATTATTTTTTTGATTATTTGGTTTAGGTTAGGTTAGGTTAGGTTAGGTTTAGGTTAGGTTAGTAGTTCCGATTTACATAAAACTATTTTTCTCTAGGTTTGTGCCAATTCAGTGTCAACTTCTGAGCCAATTAGGACATGACTTCACTTTTCAAATAGATGAGACGTTATTTTCAAAGCGTAAAAATCATAAAGGACGCTATTTATCTATCTATCTATCTATCTATCTATCTATCTATCTATCTATCTATCTATCTATCTATCTATCTATATATATATATATATATAATATATATATATATATATATATATATTAATTATATATATATATATATATAGGTATATACCTCAGTAATACGGCGAGTATGGTTCCAGACCACCGCCGCAATGCGGATACCGCCGCAATGTGAATCACTTGTTTTTTTTTTCACTCGCTACAAAAAATGAACACCTTAAAACTTATTTACACTATCGTTTATTATTTGGGCAATAGCGCTATGCTAAAAATAACAGATTCAATTTAAAAATAAAATACGTAATGAATTGTAAATAAAATAAAAATAATATATTTTAGCTTTAAAAACTTTATTAGTTAATATCATTGAAGGAAGTTGAAGGGGATTAGTGAGACTCGTCATCTGACCCTTCAACGAATCTAATTCTCTTGCTTGGTGGAGAGTCTAGCGTTAATGTTGATGGTTGTTGAGGCGATGATGGCTGTTGAATGATAGGGTTTGAAGGTGCGGGTATTTGCAGCACTGGCTTAAAATAAGATGTCAATGACGTTTGCTTCACTGAGCATCTCTTTCTCTCTCGAAGAATTTCAGTGTAGCATGTGATGTAGTGATGCAGTAGGCCTACATAATGCTCTAAATCTTTTGTAGACATTTCCTTAATTTCGTTGTCATCATCGTCATCCATTTCAGCAATAACATTGTTCCGTTTTCTTATTATTTTAGTGTTCCCTGGAGTAGCACTTTTAATTTCTTTCAAAATCTTTTCCTTAGAGTTAGTAACAGTAGTAAGGGGACCATCTCGCAGGCTGCCAGAGGGGAAATGAGGGGTTCTAGCACACTTTCCCTGAGGGGAGCCCTGAGGGGAAACTGTCGTCTGAAGGGACTTCACGTACCTTTGTGAGGTGTTTTTAATCAGATAATTCGTCTTATCTTTAATTTGATCTTGTTATCGTCTTATCTTTGGTTTAATCTTGTTATTCCAATTAATTCTTACCTTTTACCTCTTTGATGTTACCGTGTGTGTTTATTTTCCTTTGATGTTACCGCCTGCACGTGCCTCACGCTCTAGCTTGAGGGTATTTTTCTAGCATGTTTCTCCTTCATGCTAGACAACTTTCTAACTTTTTCCTTATGATGGTTGGATTTCCCTTTGATGACGTCACAGCCTGCGATTCTACCTTCTAAGCGATGATGGTGCTGCTATTTCATACGACCAATCAGAGCCTTCCTTTCTGATGACGTCACTTCTCCTTCATCTCGAACGCCATCTCTTGAGCCAAACGCTTACTCCGATACGAACGAACGTATGAACGTACGAACTTAAAACAATTTTTTTGGAGATTCGATCTCGGGACTCTAGAATCAAAATCAGTGACTCTACCCACTGAGCTAACTTGTCCGTTCCTTAGAAAAAACGAACAGTTGTATTTACAATCCAAATTGGGAACTGACGTCACGACTTTTGATGTTGCCACTTTTTATTTCATATTCGCGATGGGTTGGATCGCGTGCGGTGGTAACGGCGGTCCGGGCGGCGACGAGGACGGTCGCCCCTATCCGGCGGAAATATCCGATGGTAATATTCGTTGGAGATATTCGGTTGAAGTATCTGTATATAATGTGCGAGAGCTGTACACCACCATTTGTAGCTATGGAAACCAGGGTTTTGTGCGCGAACGCTGTGTACATACATTTGTTGTTGTTGTTGTCGACGTGGAAGCTAGGGCTTTATGCACTTCTCGTTACCATGGATACCAGGATATATTATATATATATATAATTATATATATATATTATATATATAATATATATATATATATATATATATATATATATATATATATATATATATATATATATTTATATATTTTAATTATAAAAAAATAAATAATTAATAATAATAAATAATAATAATAAAATAATAATAAAATAATAATAAATAATAAATAATAAATAATAATAATAATAATAATAATAATAATAAATAATAATAATAATAATAATAATAATAATAATAATAATAATAATAATAATAATAATAATAATAATATATATAATAAATTTTATAGCTTACGTTTTAACAAATCTCGGTGATTGCATTTTCTTTAAACCGATATTACATTTTTAAGAGGAACTATTTTTCTCTTTTAATTTTAATGGAAAAAAAAATTCAGTTAGAGGGATAGAGCTTCCAACTTCAGGTATAGGAATCAATGACGCTATCGCTTACGCCAGCGGTTCCCAACCTTTTTTTTCCTTCTTAATGTTTTTAATTTACGAGTACCTTCGTACACAAGAACTTATAACTCAATCGTGAAAAAATCACTTAAGTTATATATATATATATATATATATATATATATATATATATATATATATATATATATATATATATATATATATATATATATATGCCATCTAAGTAGCTTTCTCTCTCATAAACTCTTTACATCAATTTTGTCAAAAAACCAATCTTCAAATTTTGGCCTAAAAGCAGGCTCGAACGTCTTACCTCTGGAATGGATTTTCCATGACGTTATCCACTAGACCAGAGAGAACTTGTTAATATAAAAGCGTAATTGCTCTTTTAAGTCATCTACATCAATTTTAAATTTCCAAATTTTCTATCATTTATTTATTCCATTTTGTTCCAATTGCATTCTTTGCATATGCATATTTACTTCATTATACGTATATTTTATTGCACATTATTTAATATATTCTAAACTATAACCCATTTTCTTTACAAAGGCTATAACTAAAATAATTCGTAATTTTCCTTTTCTATCCACATTTTCTTAATTTTTTAAATGCAATACAATAAAGTATATTCATACACACACATACAGCACCAAAACATCATGCACACACACACACAAAAAAAAATAAATAAATATATATATATATATATATATATATATATATATATATATATATATATATATATATATATATATATAATATATAAATTGGGAACTGACGTCACGACTTTTGATGTTGCCACTTTTTATTTCATATTCGCGATGGGTTGGATCGTGTGCGGTGGTAACGGCGGTCCGGGCGGCGACGAGGACGGTCGCCCCTATACGGCGGAAATATCCGATGGTAATATTCGTTGGAGATATTCGGTTGAAGTATCTGTATATAATGTGCGAGAGCTGTACACCACCATTTGTAGCTATGGAAACCAGGGTTTTGTGCGCGAACGCTGTTGTACATACATTTGTTGTTGTTGTTGTCGACGTGGAAGCTAGGGCTTTATGCACTTCTCGTTACCATGGATCCTAATTATATATATATATATATAATATATATATATATATATATATATATATATATATATATATATATATATATATTATATAAAAAAAAAAAAAATATTATTTATAATAATAAATAATAATAATAATAATAATAATAATAATAAAAAATAATAATATAATAATAATAATAATAAATAATAAATAATAAATAATAATAATAATAATAATAATAATAATAATAATAATAATAATAATAATAATAATTAATAATAATAATAAATTTTTTTTTTTTTTTTTTTTTTTTTTTTTTTTTTTTTTTTTTTTTTTTTTCTTTAAACCGATATTACATTTTTAAGAGGAACTATTTTTCTCTTTTAATTTTAATGGAAAAAAAAATTCAGTTAGAGGGATAGAGCTTCCAACTTCAGGTATAGGAATCAATGACGCTATCGCTTACGCCAGCGGTTCCCAACCTTTTTTTTCCTTCTTAATGTTTTTAATTTACGAGTACCTTCGTACACAAGAACTTATAACTCAATCGTGAAAAAATCGTAATTATATATATATAATACTATATATATATATATATATATATATATATATATATATATATATATATATATATATATATATATATATATATATGCCATCTAAGTAGCTTTCTCTCTCATAAACTCTTTACATCAATTTGAAAAAACAACCAATCTCTCAAATTTTGTCCGAAAAGCAGGCTCGAACGTCTAAATTCGGGAATAGATTTCCACGACGTTGACCAGTGAACCAACGAGAACTTACCATCATAAATGCATAATTGCTCTTTTAAGTCATCTACATCTATTTTACAAAATTTTTAAATTTCCTATCATTTATTTATTCCATTTTGTTCCAATTGCATTCTTTGTATGCATATTTACTTCATTATACGTTATTTTATTGCACATTATTTAAATATATTCTAAACTATAACCCATTTTCTTTACAAAGCTATAACTAAAATAATTCGTAATTTTCCTTTTCTATCCACATTTTTCTTAATTTTTTAAATGCAATACATTAAATATATTCACACAACACTACAGCACCAAAACATCAGCACACAACACACACACACTTAATAATACATACATATATTAATATATATATAATTATAATTTATATATATTATATATATATAATATATATATATTCATATATATATAAATATCCACTCAAGCATAAACACACAAGCAAAACTATATCCATCCACTCAATGCATTTTCAGGAGCCAACCTTACCCATTTTCTCAACAAACTTTTCTGTCTTTTACGATTCTTACCTTTCTTTTTGTAGACCATTACTTCATCATCTTGCGTACTACAGCATTTTAAGAGTCCTATGCCTTCAATCTTCTCAACTTTTTGTATTTTAAAGACCCTAAATTGATTCATGAGTTATCTTTTTAAGTTTCACCCTTCACATTCATTCATTATAAGAGAACCTTAACATACCTGACACTATTATTTAGCAATGTACTTTCACTTTACGACATTATGAACTTAATAGCTACTTTATTCATAAAAAAAAAAATAAACATTAATAGTATGTTTAATACATTATACGATGATTTTAGAAGTTAATATACCACCCCATTGCTTATTCTGTTAAGTAACTCATTGTTTAACAACAATTCATCTGTATTCTTTATTCTTTTAATGTCTCACATGGAATTTATTGTTTTCATTTTGATTTTATAAGCTTTTAATTTTATTTTTACTGCAAGTATTATGTTTATTTTAAGTTTTGTTTATAATTTTATTCTTTGCCCACGCCTGCACATACACATACACTTCTCCCATAAGCACATACGCACGCACACATAAGCACACACACACACACACACGTAACTACATTGAAGACTTCACTATGTTACTTACATTCGCAATTTGCCATGGTATCCAATTCCAATTCTTGGAGTTTCATTTTTTTTCTACTTCGTCGCTTATACACGTGGTAAATACGTATAACGACTCAGTGATGCTCATATACAACCAAACGCATTCATATTTGCTCGCATACACAACAATTGTAACCAACTAAGACCAGTTAATTTAAAATTTTAATTTAATACACTGATTACTTGACTATGAAAGCAAAATTCATGTATATTACTTCTAACAAACATTTAAAGTATTTAACCACCCTTCTAAATACATTTGTCACAAAAATATTTCCCTAACGCAGACTGAAGTCTTTATTTACACTGAATTCATGCTCTCACACTGCATTCAGACATTTCTACAACACTTTTCATAACACTGTGTAAGTTTTTTTCTAAGTCCCTCAGTGCCACAAATCTAAAACTAAACTAACTTTTTTCACTTATGCATGTTCAAAGACATCTCTCTGGCACACATTTTCTTCCTATCTCCTAATTAGCCTTACTTTTTTATACTTTCCAAACACATGTCTCCCACTCTCCAACAAACAATTTATTGGAAATTACATGCATTTCTTATATAATTCTTTCAATGTATATCTTAATTATTCACAGCATGCTAAACTTTTTATCAATAAAAGTATGATCAAAACAAATACCATCTCTTTAATTTATATTTTCACTGAATATCAAGTTATGTACTCCACATGGTGTTGAAACTGAATAGTTAGCCAATAAGAAACGTATATGACTTGACATCAGTAGGAGCTGATTATGTTCTCCAATAAGAAAGTATATGATTCTGACGTCATGTATGAGCTCAAAGGATTGGTACGTGTTTACAATAAGATTTACGACGTACTGAGAAGACGGCAGTGATTGGATGAAAATTATTTGTTTAAAACAATGGACTGTTCTAACATAAAGTTACTTATCACAGAAGATGGTTTTGGGAAAATGATAGTAATTACACACCGGAGCCTTTTCAGAGGATTAGACATCAAGAATAAACAGTGGGCTCATATTTGCAGATAAGAACCATATTTTCCTATTTTTAGTATAATACGTGGGGAAAAGAGAAGCAGGTGATTAAGGAGTACCAGGTTTCCTTTTTCAAGGGCTTAGGATACAAGAATAAACAGTTAGGGGACTATTACAAAAGAGTTTTTTTTTCTTAATATTTATCATAATGCGACAATGGGGGTTCGATCCGCATAAAAGCGCGAATCTTGAATCTCGAAATAGATTTGCTGCTGTCTCCACTTTCAAGCCGGATTCTACCCTAATACCTCAGCATTAACTTAAATCTCTTATTTATTCTATCTTTGTATTAAATGTAAAAAATTCATCCCTGTATCTATCTGATAGTATAGTCATATAACTTTTCATTTCTTTTTTTACTCAAACTATTCAAATTTAATTTGATTCTCCAGCATGACTAATTCTCAGTAGTATGAGCAGAGTCATTCCATCATTATCTAAGTACAAATTATACTTCTTACATTAATGTTCACCCTAAGCTCTAAACATTTAACTTATTTACTCACTTCTTAAAATGATCAAAATTACTGTTTTCTCTCTAACACACATTTTATAGAACTGACATACATTTCATCCTACCAACCCTCAACGTATACTTATTCCTGCAGTATGTCTTTGATCATGTTTATTGATAAAAAATTAGAAAACCATGGTGTAAGATATATTTTGGTGGAATAAAAAGAAAAGTACTAGGATGTATAAATTTATGTTAGATGATGATATTTGTGTTCGACTTGTCAAAGTGATTAAAGTAAGTAGTATACAGAGAATAAGTTACAGTTGGAGGTGGTTAGGAATGAAATGCATGTAAGTTCTATAAAATGTGAGTTAGAGAGAAAACATTATATCTTTGATTATATCTTGCGAAAAATTTAAGTTGATAATACTTTTATTGATAAAAGTTTAACATGTGTGAAGAATTAAGATACACATTGAAAGAATTATATAGAAACGCATGTAATTTCCAATGAATTGTTTGTTGGAGAGTGGGAACATTTTTGGTTATGTCGAAGTTAAAAAGTAAGGCTAAATAAGGAGTAGGTAATGAAAATGTGTGTACCAGAAGATGTTTTGAACTGCATAAGTGAAAAAGTGGTTTAATGTTTAGATTTCTGATGAGCTGAGGACTTAGACAAAACTACCAGTGTCTATGAAAGTGTTGTAAAATGTCTAATGCAGTGTGAGAGCATGAATTTAGTGTAAATAAAGACTTTCAGTCTGCGTTAGGGAGATATTTTGTGTGACAAACGTATTTAGAAGGGTCAGATAATAGCTTTAAATGTTTGCTAGAAGTAATATACACGAATTTTGCTTTCATATGTCAAGTATATCAGTGTATGTAATGTTAAAATTTTAAAATTAATTGGTCTTAGTTGGTTACAGTTGTTGTGTATGCGAGCAAATATGAATGTGTTTGGTTGTCTGTGAACAT
This sequence comes from Armadillidium nasatum, assembly GCA_009176605.1. Lineage (NCBI taxonomy): Eukaryota > Metazoa > Arthropoda > Malacostraca > Isopoda > Armadillidiidae > Armadillidium > Armadillidium nasatum. The sequence continues at coordinate 1,362 of SEYY01009744.1, read as the reverse complement.
CACTGAGTCGTTATACGTACTTTACCATGTGCATGAGTAAAGAAGTAGAAAAAAAATGAAACTCCAACGAATTGGAATTGGATACCATGGCAAATTGCGAATGTAAGTAACATAGTGAAGTCTTCAATGTAGTTACGTGTGTGTGTGTGTGTGTGCTTATGTGTGCGTGCGTATGTGCTTATGGGAGAAGTGTATGTGTATGTGCAGGCGTGGGCAAAGAATAAAATTATAAACAAAACTTAAAATAAACATAATACTTGCAGTAAAAATAAAATTAAAAGCTTATAAAATCAAAATGAAAACAATAAATTCCATGTGCGACATTAAAAGAATAAAGAATACAGATGAATTGTTGTTAAACAATGAGTTACTTAACAGAATAAGCAATGGGGTGGTATATTAACTTCTAAAATCATCGTATAATGTATTAAACATACTATTACATGTTTATATTTTTTTTTAATGAATAAAGTAGCTATTACGAACATAATGTCATAAAGTGAAAGTACATTGCTGAAAAATAGTGTCAGGTATGTTAAGGTTCGCTTATAATGAATGAATGTGAAGGGTGAAACTTAAAAAGATAACTCATGAATCAATTGAGGGTCTTTAAAATACAAAAAGTTGAGAAGATTGAAGGCATAGGACTCTTTAAAATGCTTGAGTACGCAAGATGATGAAGTAATGGTCTACAAAAAGAAAGGTAAGAATCGTAAAAGACAGCAAAGATTGTTGAGAAAATAGGTAAGGCTGGTCTATGATAATGCATTGAGTGGATGGAAATATGTTTTGCTTGTGTGTGTGCATGCTTGAGTGGATATATATAATATAATATATATATTATATATATATATATATATATATATATATATATATATATATATATATATATATATATATATGTATGTATATGTATTTAAGTTTGTGTGTGTATGCATGATGTTTTGGTGCTGTATGTGTGTGTATGAATATACTTTATTGTATTGCATTTAAAAAAATTAAGAAAATGTGGATAGAAAAGGAAAATTACGAATTATTTTAGTTATAGCCTTTGTAAAGAAAAGGGTTTAGTTTAGAATATATTAAATAATGTGCAAAAAATATACGTATAATGAAGTAAATATGCATATGCAAAGAATGCAATTGGAACAAAATGGAATAAATAAATGATGAAAATTTGGAAATTTAAAATTGATGTAGATGACTTAAAAGAGCAATTACGCTTTTATATTAAAATTCTCTCTGGTCTAGTGGATAACGTCGTGGAAAATCCATTCCAGAGGTAAGACGTTCGAGCCTGCTTTTAGGCCAAAATTTGAGAGATTGTTTTTTTGACAAAATTGATGTAAAGAGTTTATGAGA